>JAULSY010000207.1:0-33140 GCA_030512305.1 Cercophora samala | reverse complement strand
AAAAACCTCGGCTTTTATTATAATAAGTATTTTATAAAGACTTTTTAACGTAATTTCCTATTTAAATATTTAAAGTTTAAAAGGTTTATTAAATATATTTATAATTATTTAATAATAAAGGGATAAAACGTAAGTCTTTTTTATAAAATTAAATTTCTTTAAAAGTTAAGTTGTTAATAATATATATAAGTTTTATAACTTTTTCGGGGTATTTAAGAAATTTAAAATTATTTTTTATAATTTAAAAGCGTTATATATTAATTTCCTAAACGTATTTCCAATAAGCTTTAAATATTTTAAAATCGCGGTCGAAATAGCTTTAAATTTCTTATTTTTTAATATATTTAAGGTCTTTAATAATTATAATAATAGCTTTATAAAAAAGCGGTTTATAATTATTAAAATTAATATAGTATTATTAATTTTAAATAATAACGTAAATACCTCTTTCGAAACTATCTTAATCTTTAAGACCGTTAAAAAAAACAACGCTTTTCTTTTTTATTACTTTAAAGTAATCCGTAAGGCCGTTATTTAATATTATAATAACGTAAGGTTATTATATTTTATAAAGTTAACGTAATAATAATAGTTTTAATTAAAATATAATAAAATAATAATTTAACTATAAATTATTAAATCTAATATAGGGGTTAAAAAGTATTTAATTCTAGTGTTATATAAAGGAGAGAACCGGGTGGTTAGTTAAAGCCGAACCCAGTGGCTCAGGTCCCACTACTAAGGTATTAATTTCCTAACAGCGGGTCCCTCTGACTAATTTGACACCCTATTAGGGGGGCAACGCCGCTAGGAGCTGTTTTAGTGTACGAATTCGAGATGCCGGAATGATGCCTCGGTCTCCCTCGACATTGTCTGCCAACGGACCAACCATTGCGCGCCTCATTCGACTTGAATAACCGATCCCGCAATCCACATCATGCAGGTCATCGCTCAAGTGTTTATGTGCAAATCACTCGAGTGAACAAGAAACTGAACTGTGTTTAGTGTGCCTGAGTATTAGAGTTTCACTTACTAACACGAACGTTTGTTACTAGATGTAGACCACTTTACACTAAATCTCCATGATATCAATCCTCCCCAATATATCAACATACTTTTTCAACCCTACCTACCTTACCTATCCAAGACCTTATGTCTCTATCAAAATCATCAACCATCACCTCCCCCCCAACCAACCTACCTTACCAACCCTACTATTCCCCTCCTCCACCACCCCCAACCTCACCTCCCCCGCCCAAACCCTCAAGTTCCTAAACGCCCTCGCCCCCCTCAAAAACTCCTCATAACCCCCCGTCATCTCCCACCTCCCCAACTCAGTCATGTAATACCTCAACCCATCCACCCCTTCCCGCCCACCCTCACCTTGAACGTGATGCACAAACAACCTCAACACCCTCCCCCCCCTCCCCTCCTCCTCCTCACTATACGTCCCCGAAAAAGCCAACCCCTCCCCTTCTCCCCTGTCACCTCCTCTCCCCTCTCCCCGTCCACACCCATCCCGCCCGCCGTAATTCTTGACTACATACATCCCCCTAGCCCCACAAGCCCCATCCACCCCCGCCGCAGCCACCACCACCCCCGTCCCCGTCCCCCTCCCACTCCCACTCTGTGACAACCCCCCTTTTTCCCCCCCTTTATAACCACCACCACCACCACCCACCTCCAGAAAAAAATTCGGCGCAACAGGCACCTCGTATCTTTTTGTCGCGAGCAGGAAATTTTCTTCCCTGTCCCGGATGATGTGCTCCACTTCTTCTGCTCTGACGCCGTCGAAGGCGTAGGGCGCAGGGAGGACGTCAGAAATGTTGTTGAGTGGCTTCATGGCGTTGAAGGGGACGTGGAGGTTGTTGGGTGGGAAGGCGGGGGAGTGGCCGGCGATGGTGTCTAGCACACCGTCAGGGAGAAGCCTATCATCTGCGGTAGGTTCACCGTGCCGACGGACGAAATTGTGGAAGGCTTCTACCGGGAAGGAGGAGGGTTCTAAAGAGGGGATGGGGGTTTTGAGGTGGAGGAGGATTTGGGCTAGGTTGGAGGGTGCCGGGTTTTGGGGGGAGGGGAGGTGGATTCTGTGGGTGAGGAGGTGTTGTTCTTGGAGGAGGGCGTGGATGGTGGGGGTTGTGCGGAGGGGGCGGGGGAGGGGGTGGTGGTGGTTGTTGTCGTGGGAGCGGACTCGTCGGGGGTTTGGAGGTCGGGGGGGGGTGGTTTGGTGGAGGGAGGAGGAGGGTTGGAGGAGGTCTCGGAGGTATCGCGTTTCTGGAGGGGGGTGGGCGACGGAGTGGCGGCTTCGGGTGGTGTGGTGGACGCGAGCGATGGTGATGTTTCGCATGGTGGGTGCTGGGAGGGAGGTTCTACGGTCGCGGAGGGACCAGCAGAGCCGTGGGAGCTGGGAGTAGTCGCTCCATAGGACTGGGTAGTTTTCGTTGTCGCCTATGGTGATTTTGGTAGGGCGTTGGTTGTCGTCGACGTCGTCATCGTCGTCGTCGTTTTCACGGGGGCGCTTTGTTCCGTGTGGTGGTGGTGTTGACATGTTGACTAGGTTCAGTCTGTCGCTCTCGTAACTGACACCAAGTACAGACAGACAAGCAAGCGGGAGAAGGCAGGAAGCGGGGATGGGTCCTGATGCGGTTTCCCACCCCCTTCCCCTTCTTCCCATGGCCCGTTTTATGAAAAAGAAAAGACACGGGAAGCAGAGGTTGCACCTAACTGCTGCACGCCACCGAGGCAAGTGTCCAATGCTACACACAATCATCCGAAGCGAATCATGCCACCTCCATCCATGGTTAGGTGTTACATGGTTGCATGTCGACTGGGCAGCAAAAAAGAAAATACAGGAAATTAGTTACACTGCATCTCCGAACGGCCAAACCGCACGCTGGCGATTAGAGTTGGGTTGGCAGGTGTCAATGACCTGTCATGATCCGCTCTGTGTTGCCATAATGTAAGACATTATTTTCCTTCTTTCCTACAACAACATCAACCGAATCCTCTCAAACAACGTCACCCTCACACACACCCCCCTAAGCCGAAACAGACACTCTTGCGGATAGTAATTATACTCCATCGCCTCCCTCCCCCTCGCAAACCCATTCCTATCCGCATAATTACTGATGATCCTCCCCCACCATGCCCTCACCCCACTATCCACCCTCCTGGCGATGGAATCCCTAAACACCAACCTCGGCGTAAACAACTCCCCCCCCACCGTCCCATCGCAAACCCCATCCCTCCCCAGGTTGGTATCCCCCCCATTACACTCCCTCCCCCCTCCCCCCCCATCAATCAAATCCATCAACCCCGCCGCCACCCTCCCCTCGCTGGTCTCCATCGTGTCCCTATCACTGGCACAACTATACGCCCCGTAATCCCACCCCCCAATCACCTGCCGCCCTAGCAAGCTCCCCGCAAAAGCAGTCGCCCAACCCTCGGAGAAAGCGAGCCCAATGTCGACAGCAGCACCGCCGCATATCGTGTGGGCGCCCCCTCGACCGGGGATGCCGCCCGCGATGCTGTACATGAAGTGATGACCCAGCTCGTGAGCAAAGTGATCACCGCTTTGGGAGCCTACACTCCCCCAAATGTCAATCTTGTTTTGTCCCTGGTAGTATCTGGACCAGTCCTTTGGGTACTGGATTCCCAATTTTGGGATGTCCCACGCCCCGACCAGCCTGTCGGCCTCTTTGTAAATAAGATTAAACTCGTTCCACAACCTGACCAGTTCTGGGCCAAAGGCGTGGGGGATGATGGCGTCGGCGGTCACGTCGTTGGTGTCGGAGATTTTGTAGGGGAGGGGGTATTCGGTCCCGCCGGTGCGGCCGAGACCGCCGCTGCCGCCACCTCGAAACTGGAGTTTGGGGTTGTCAAAGGCGACGGAGACCTGGACGATGAACTGGTCCGGGGGGAGGGTGATGGTTTTGGTGGCGCGGCCGGAGGGGGAGAGGGGGAGGGAGGTGTACCCGTAGGTGGTGCGGGAGTCGTCGGTCACGTCTTGGATGTAGATCCAGACTGTGGCGCCCGACATGGGGGGGTAGGTTGGCGGGGTGGTGGAGCGGTCTTCCCAGCGGACGCGGAGGTTGATGGTGTAGGTTTCTTTTCTTGGGCGGGGAGGGGGTGTGCCGCCGACTGGGTAGGGGAGGAGGAGGGGGGTGGTTGGGTTGGAGATGTTGAAGGGGATAACGGGGGCGGGTTCGAAGGGGTAGTCGGGGCAGGAGCAGGATTTGTTGAAGTCGGAGGGGTCGGGGAGGGGGATGGTGGGGATGGTTTGGTTGCGGCGGTGGAGGTCGAGGAGCCAGTTGTCCCTGTTGTTCTGGTCAGCAAGGGTTGTGATAAGTATACCTAGAGATGTGGGGGGTCTCGTACCAGTACTCTGCAGGCTCTGTGAACTGGACTGCTGCAGTTGCCTTGTCCTTCTTGTCATCAACCGTGGGCACGACTGTGAGGTACACCAGGTCTTTGCCGAGTATCCTAAGATCAAGAGCGCCATTGCCGCTTTGCTGTGGGGCCACCTCGACGGATAACTCATAAGAGTTCCCAACAGCGGCATCCTCGAGGTGGATCATTTCCTTCTGAGATACCTCACCTGCTACAACCTCCCCGGCAGCAACGACAGTGGGGTCGACATACTCGACCTGAACCGGCTTGATGCCAATCGAGTAGGTGAGATTCCTGTCAGCATAGTTCTTCCCCACTCGGGAGAATGTCAAGTCCAAGGGGAGATGGACGGCTGAACCAGTCTTGCCGGTGCTGATGGCGACAGGCTTGTAAGGTCGTGTGATCTTGACGCTGGCGGGTGGTTGAGCACGGACGGTAGTTTCGACGGGCTGTTCACGTTCGGTGATGGACCCGATCACGATCCATGCTATCAAGAGACCTAGGAGGCCAATCAAGGCCAGTGAGCGATGTTGGAACATGGCGAGCTTGGCGGTAAATGTCCTCGCGTCTGGGGTGGTGCAACACTGTCGGCTCCCGTTCTTATAAGTTTTCGTATCATGTTCTTGTATGTAGATGCTGGTAACCGTGGTCTAGACTCTTAGTTATGTAGCTCCCTACTGTTCAGCCGCAGCAGACTTGGTTGGGCCGAAGCAGTGCGTGATAACGAGAGGCGTCCAGTCTAGCTGTTTTGTGGTCGGTGTATGAAGGACTTGGGAAGAGGGCAGCGAATCGAACGGAGATGCTAGGTATAAAGGGTGTGCCTAGAACAGGTTTACCATGTCTCGTTTTGCCACCAATGCCGTCTTCCCAAGGGCGAGACATTCTCCCATCTCTTGATTGTTCTCAGCCCTACGCTAGCTTGTTCGGCTGCATATTGTCGGTGTTGGAGCTGTGGCGTCGGCCGGCCAGACATCACCTACGATGACTGGGTGGGAGAGGTCGCCCTTTTCGCGTTGGAAGTAACCGATGAAGACTTTGAGTAGCCTCGGCATCTTGACAAGTTCTTGAAGAGCAATGGCGAAGACAAGGTCTTTACCAGAAATGTTGCTGCCTATGTTGACAATGCTCTTCCCAGGTGCACAAGGCAATGAGTGAGCTTTAATCAGGTTGGCAAGGAGGTTAGAGAGGCTATGGATAGCAAGGCACCCGCCTACAATTTAATCAAGACTGCAAAGAGCAGCGACTTCTTCATACACGCCCTACTCTCCAACCATGAGCTTTTGAAACTTGAAAAATAAAATTGAAAAGTAGAATGCCCCAGATATAATATGATTGCAAAGTCTAACGTGTTTTGGTCCCAAGACGGTTGAAACACGGAAGGTCGAGTTAGCGGTTCCTGTGTTAGTGATCACAATTTGGGTGGTGTAGTGTCTCGATTATTTTGTAGCGATAGAGCACAATAATGCTCCTCGTCTTAGGGAGAAGACGAAGTATGAGTAGATACACTACAGAGTAGAAACTACGGATAACCGATAAACCTGTGCCCCTACCCATCAAGGTTCATCCTTCCATCCCGCCCAAAAATAAAATAATGCTCATCCCAACCCCAACCCCTCGGATTTTCAACCCTGCAAGCACTTCCGCACAGACCACTTCGCGACGACGTGGTGATTGCCCCACCTTTCCCTTCGCAACGTCACACTCCATCTCCCCTCTGATTGGTCCCCCACTCACTCACTCACCCTCCCCAACCTCCTGCTGTGAGAATGTCAGATGCTGCTGCTGCTGGAGCAGGATGCGGTGTGGTGTCAGCTGCTGCGCCGTGTCGCGCGGCGGAGTTTCTTGACAAATCGCGAGTTCTTTTTTTCTCTCTCTCTCTGCATCTTTGTTTGCATCATCCCTTCCCTTTCTTTTTTGTTCCTGGATTGGACTGACCATCCACGCACGTTGCCCGTACGCACAGCACACACACAGACGTCAAATTAAGGTTGTTTTGGGTTCAAAACGGACGACGGGTGACGGGTTCCTGCGCAACGCTCGGCTCGACTGGCTGGTAAACAAAACATCCCACTTTGGCGCCCCACACTGGCTCTCCGGTTTGTCGGGTCTGGTTTGCGACACACACACCTGCGTCCCTTGGAATTCCTCGAGGGAGAGACATACAGATTGGTTGTTTTTTCGGGAGTTGAGAAAGGCGACAACGACGTCATAGCGGGTACGGTTCTTTGCGACGACGATAACGACAACAGCGAGGGTGGATATCATCGTCGTCTGAATGAGGTGACAATTGGAGCTCTCACCACCACCGACGAGGCATCGCATTGCGATTTTTACTTTCTTTGACGCCAACAACCTCTTTTCATCACATATCGCAGCATAAGACACCACCTTCAAAATGCTCTTCGCAATCATGTTCGCCTTTTGGCGCTTCATGGAGATATTAACCCTCGTAAGCACCCCCCCCCCGTTTAATCACCACCACCACTTCCCCCCCCCCCGTCCGGTCCTAACAATCCCCCCCTTCTTCCAGGTCCCCATAGTAGGCATGCTCTCCTACTTCGTCAACATCAACCTCACGGCCAACCTCATGACCCCCACCACCATCCTCGTCCTCTTCATCGTCTCCGTCCTCGCCCTCGCCTGGGCCCTCTTCACCCTCTTCTCCTACCACCGCTCCTCCAACAACGCCCAGTTCGTCGGCTTCGTCGACCTCTGCCTCTTTGGCGCCCTCATCGCCGGCGTCTACTACCTCCGCGGCATCGCCAGCGCCGACTGCTCGTCCGGCGCCGTCCTCCGGCAGAACGGGTGGCTGGTGGTGAGTGTCAGCTTTGACAAGACGTGCGGGATGCTCAAGGCTTGCTTTGCGATGGGGATCATGAACGTGGTCTTTTTCTTCGTCACGGCCGTGATGGCGTGGGTGCACGGGCGGCACGCGGCGAGGGATGAGAAGGTGAGGTATGTCGAGACGAGGAGGGTGTCGAGGTCGAGGGGGGGGGGCAGTCGGAGTAGCAGGCGGTCGAGGAGTTATTCTGGGAGCAGGAGTAGGGGGGGGCATAGTCATCATCGGGCTTATGTTTGAGTGGAGGGTGGGGAGGAGAGGGCGTGGCAGAATTGGGGAAAAGGGGAGGGTTTATATGAAGGGCGGTTTTTTTTTTCTTTTCTTTTTTTTTTTTTTTGGGTCTGTGGGATCTAGGATGGTGATGTGAAATGGACCGAGGGATATGAGTGATGGGATAATGTGTTTATATCGGGGTTGGGGGTAACGACATAACGACCATCTCGTTTTGCGCGTGTTTATATCGGTGGGTAATTCTCCTTTGGGTTTAGTGGAAGGTGTTGGTAGATAGATTTGTCTCTGGAGAATTCGTAGTTCAGCGGGCGATTGGACTGACCTTGTAATGTTACCAAGTTTGATGCTCACGTCTCACATTGCATGTCATCTGTGCTGCTCATGGTTGCTCAAATAGAGGTGCCATTGTAATACCATTACTTATGCTCGCATATCTTTTACCTTTCCTTCTTTGCACAACATCCCGTTAAAATAGTTATACACACCACACCATCCCAGTTCATATCATAACACACCCTCCCCCCCTGTTAACCAAAAGAAAAAATGAGACACCCCTCCCTCAAGGAGCATGATCATCAATAACATCCAACTCATCAAAGTCAAAATCCCTAATCACCGGCGGACTGTGGTTCCTTTCCCTCCCACCGTGACCCCTCACCCGACTCCTATCCCTCTCCCCGCCCCGGCTAGTGTAAGCAGTAGTAAAACTCCTCCCGTCATCCATATCTTTGCTTTCCTCCCTGCTGTACCCCCCCGCCCCCGTCCCGGTGCTCGGGCGGGAAGCGTACGTCTGCCCGGGCGCTGCCCACTCCCGCTCTTCCACAGGGTCGATATACCTCCCCCCACCCCCCGGGGCCACCGAGATCTTGGCGTTATCCCGACGTCGCGAAGAGGAAGCAACTCTCCGTGACCCTCCTCCGGCAGAGGAGGGAGGGGGCGACCAGATGCTGCTGCCGCCTGCTTCGGAGCCCGTCTCGGAATACGACATGACAGAGGCGGCAGAGGACAAGTTATTGTTACTATACGCCGTAGAAGGCGCGCGGCTGCTTCCTGATCGGAGGGACTTGCTGTTGTTGTTGTTGTTGCGGTACCCACCAACCGAACTGGGGGCGCGGGAGGAGGGAAGGGGGAAATGGTAGGATCGACCGCCGTACCCATAGGCCGGGCTGTGAGCAGAGTAGAAGTCGTCTTGTTCGTCTGTCGAGTTTTCCTCGGCGCCGCTGTTACTGTTGGAGACGCTGCTGCCTCCGTGATGGGAAGAGGCTCGCCATGTTTGGGGAACTACCCAGCAGTGGGACAGCTCATGGGATGCCTCTGGGTTGGGGGCGGAACTGGAAGAGGTTTTCCACGGCGGAAGCTTGGTGTTCCCTTTTAATCTTGGGGAGAGGTGATAGATGACGTTGTCGCGGTACCGCACGTTGGGGGCGTCGACCGAGACGCTTGCTAGGGTCTGGAGAATGCCGTAGATCAGTGTCCACCGACCACGTCGGGCAGTGGCCGGGTCGACTTCGGCGATTTTGTCGGATTTCTCAAACTTGGAAAAGGCGTCGATGAGATCAGAGTGGGTGAAGTCGGAGCCGAGTATGCAGATGTTGGTGGCTTCCGTGTAGGCGAGTTGGATACGGCGGTCCAAGGCGCCAGCGCGGGTTGTGGCGGCAGGCTTTTTGGAAGATTTACTCCCAAACATGCCGCCTCCACCAGAAGAAGAGGTGTCTTTGTTTGGGTTAAGAGATGGGGGGATAGATTCTGGGACGAGCGGGTAAGCGTGCGGGATATGAGGGAAGCGGTGTTTGTTGTCAAACTCGATGAGCATATCCGTCATGGGAAGGTCTTCGGTGTCGGCTTCAAAACCTCGGTTGCCGCTCTCGCTGACCATCATCCATTTCCTGCTGGAGCGCGCTTCGGAAACGTCCCAAACGATGTCACGGTTGACGAGGTAGTCATACAGCGCGGCAAAGTCTTTTTGGAGAGCCTGAGCGACGGCGCGGGTGAGCCAAATGTCTTCCTCCTCTTCTGCTATGCCTTGGACCATACCTACGGCGTAAGGATCTGCCCCTGCCGACGGTGACAGTGGCGGTGGCCATGTGCCATATTCCCTTGTGTAGTACTGGATGAAGAAATCCTGCAGTCTATCGGCGGCTGCTTTGGCTGGTGCCGCACCGACGGGACCACTGGCATTGGCTGTCGTGGCAACAGCTGCTGGCCACATGTCGCTGTACTGGAAGGCGGCCAGACGCTCCTCTGCCGCCTGGACACGAAGCTGTGTCTCGAGGCACGCCCGCTCGAGTAGGGCTCTGGTGATGGGAGTGACGTATCGAAAGTCGGAGCAAGCCTCGACCCGTGAGTACATGCCTGCGCAATGCAAGAAGCTCTCACGCCAACCTTCCTCCCATCGGACATCACTCCCTTCGCTCCAAGCGAGCAGACTGACTGCCGTCTCCGGATCATTGCGCACATCATCAATGCCGCGGGCGGAGAGGTAGTTGAGAATGGTACCAACATTATCAGCTTCGGGTGGCATGTACGATTCCAGCCGTGAGTGGAGATCGGTTAAAGCTTGGTACAACGAGAGCCCAACAAGGGAGGAGTGGTAGAGCATGGCAAACACGTTGCGGGTGGTAATGTGATGTCGGAACTGATCCAACTTGCCCATGTTGACGGGAGTTGGGAAGTACATTTCGTACGAAATCTGCCCGTCAGCCTCCCAACTGTTGTTATCTTCAGATACTGGTGGTGTTGGATGCCCGCTGCGATTCATTCCCCCCGCAGCGAGATGTTGCCCGTGCCCACCATGTCGTTGCAGCATCGGTGGTGCGCCAGCAGGCGACGGCGGCAAGTGGATGTCCTCCTCTGTCGAGCCCTCTCGTAGAAGCGTGATGAGGTACCTGGACTCGGTAGCCTCGATGATGTGCGAAGACAAGCGGAAAGACGGATTGGGACGTGGGGATTGGCCCTTGGTCCCAAAGAACACCAGCACATCTCCATTAGGGTCCCACAGTTCCGGGTCTTTTCGCAGCTTGTTCCATCGTTGAACTGGCCTCCCCGCTCCAATCCATCGTTTGATGGGAGGTGCACCAGAGGAACCTGGAGTGGAAGGCAGCTTTCCAGAGGGTGGGGGTGAGAGCATGCCTGTGTCGTCCCAGGGAACTCCAGGATGTGGCCCGGATGGTGATGGCTGGTACTGGACGGGTGAAACGTCGGCATCATAACCGTCATTGAAGTCGGCCGAAACAGGAGATGGTCGTACGGTGGCAGAAGACTCTGGTCTGAAGTCACCTCCTTTCTCGGCATTGCTCCCCTTTTTGTCCTTCTTCTTGAAAGCAAAGGTCTTGGCCAACCCTTTGCGGAAGTCATCACTTCTCTTGTCCAGCATGCTTCGCAGCCCAGACTTTTCTATCCCCGAGACATCCTCCGTCTTGATGACCGGCCGCCTCGCACGAGCATAGGCAAAGTCGTTGAGCGGTCTGTTGCGCTGCGATGTGGTTGCGCCGTCTCGTCGTCCATCGACGCTGGAGCCACTCTGGCTCCCACTGCTCTGAGGCGCATAGGTGGGAAGGTCCCCTCGATATGACAGCATCTCATCTTCTCGGGGGTGCTCCGAGAACTTCAAGAAGCGTGCGTTTGTTGTCCCGACTCCTGTCACAAGATCTCTCTCCTGCCGAAGCGTTGGCATGGACCCTATCGGGTAATCGCTGATGGTGACATTGTCAGAGCTGGTGGTTGACTTGGCTCGACCTCTACCGTGGCCTTGCTGCTCCCCTGTCTTCGTCTCTGTAATCTTTTTGCGCACATAGGCGCTGCGTCCGGACATTGCGGTGGTTAGAGAAGCTCAGGCGAGCTAGCTTGGGAGGGGACGCGAGGGATCGTGGGTGAAAGCGCGAGACAAACTTCTCGGTGACCGTCAGGATAAGATAGAGCGCAGGTTTTGTTCACACATGGGCGGACACAATGGAGGTGTTTGGTGGGAAGGATGTCTGTGGCCACGGTTGATGGTAACGGGCCGTTTCTGCAGTCAAGAGGCGCTTGCGAAAAACCTTTGACTGCCGCTCCGGCTCCGAGTGTCTGTGTAGGGAGGGCGTTGGACTGCAGAGGGACGGCAAAGTCGTGTGGTTGTCGAAGAAAAGTCTCGTTCAAGTGAGACCCGTCAGCAGGGCGTCCTTCGTGCAGCCGGCAGATGAGGTCTTATTGGCGATCCGAAACATCCAAGACTTTGGGGGCTATTTTGGCGTGAGCAAAGGGTGAGAAAGGAACGTAGTCGAGGCCGAGAGCCAAGTGGGCGAAGGGGTCAAAGGAGGGGAAGCAGAAGATTTGTGGAAATTCTCGTCGACGAAAAGGAACGGGCTGCTGCTTGCTTTTTCCTGATGTGGCGGCAGGTGGGAGTCGGTGTTCCCTTACCTGTATCGTTGGTTCTCACGCTTCTCCTATTCGAGGGTGCTGCGTCAGAGACGGGGATCAAGCCGATTGCTCGGGTCAGAGCTGTATGCAGTCGCAATCCTCGTCTGGAGTCTCGGCGCACACCTGCAGGTTGGGCGAGGTATCAACGTTGCGAACTGCTTATCGGCCGGGCAATATTGAGATGCCAAGACAACGAGAAGGGCCGGCAGTAAGCAAGCAATGGCTGATCAGAAACACAAAAGGGAAGAAAAGAGGAAGAAAAGCAAAAGCAAAAGCAAAAGCGGATCAACTTGATCTACATCAGTCTATGGTGCATGGTGAAGCTATCCATGGGGCATCTCAGCGGGCATGTGGGTGTGGGTCGTTGATACGTGATATGATGCCCCCAGGAGATATATCTTGGCCACGATGCTGATGCTGATGCTGGGGTCCGGGGTCCGGGGGTGTTCAGGGCTTCCTGAACCATCCAGTGTCCCGGGCGGGACGATAGTGATGCACCATCGTTTACCCGGCCTCAATATGGGATAGGGGGCTGCCCTACAGCAGTGTGACCCTGTGATGCAGGACGAGATGACCGATGAAGTTGTTGTCGAGAGTGGTGGTGGTGCCCTGTCTGGTCTGGGCCTGTGATCCCCCTGGCAGTCCGCTAGGCATTGACTGCATGGCACTAGCGGATAAGGTATGATTGACGACTGGGGAGAGGTCTGGGCAGTTGATAAGGGAGTGGTGAGCCGCGGGATGTGTAATGGCGATGAAATGCGTCTTTTTGATACGAGGTTGCGGCTGCCAATTGCTGGATTTGCTTGACTGTGTGTGTTCTGCTGCTGACAAAGGTCGCGTTGGAGGGCACCGTTGACGCGCTGTTTATGGAACTGCACTGCTTGGTGGCTTGAAACACTGTTGGCGCCAGGGTGTCTAATACTGCGACAGTCAGTCTGCAGTGAGGTCACGGCCGGACAGTCGGGCAGCGCAGAAGTGTTGCCATCGCAATGTCCCCAGCATGACCTGAATGCGAGGTGCTTTGATGCAGAGAAGATGAGGGCATCTCGAAGGGGAAAGAGGTTCATGAAACCCGTGGAGGATCGGTTTGTGGTGGAGCCTATCGCGTCCAATCCCCACCACCGGGACCCACCTGAGTGGTCTGGGCGCGTGCCTCCCTGTTGGGCCTCAGAGCTGATAGGTACCCCACCCACCCTTCCGCAATCTTCAACGGCGAACCGTCGCACATCGCCAAAGCTTCATCAGCACCAGCACTTGTTGGTGTTTGCAACTTGGATAGCTCCCGCTCGTTTAGCTCGGATGAAAAAGCAGCAACAACAATAGCCTCAACTCCTTCCCCCAATCCAGTCACTTCGCCGGCGCCCGGCCATCTCAACCGCCAAGTCTGTCCAAACCGGCGGCCGGTGTACCCGGCTTATCACGGAAAAGCTAACAGCATTTGCCCTTTCTACAGTATCCACACTACCGAGTACCTACTCCATGTGTCCGTCCCTGGCAGAAGATGCGCGGTGGAGTAGCTATGGATCCGGGTCCGGATATGCAAGGGACAATCCTTTTTCCACAACTCTGGGACTGTTTTCTGACTGTCTGTTAACTGTTCTGTCCCAGAGAAGAGCAATGCCATGTGCGCCACAGGGGCTTCTCGCCTCTTTTTCCCCATTTCTCCGCCTTATCCAATCCCTCGGTATGCAGACTGTCAAACAGGAACATGTTCTGACCAGGGTTTACCGGCCGGTGAACGTGGTGGTGATAGACCCTGCAGCGTGATTCGTGTTGGGGATCAAAATCCCAGAAGATGGGGGTCAAGCACAGACTCTGGACTGTGCAGCTGCGGCCGCTCTTATTTTCCCACAGACATTGAAGATCAACTGGCTCGCCTGCTGAGCTAAGATTATTTCAGTTAAGTCCTCTTATCCCGAGTCTTGGCCAGACAACTCAGCTCACCAGAGGTTATCAAAATGGGCCGCCTTGGTCGATCAGCCACACAGTCTTTTACAATCCACGCTATCGGTCTCTTTTTTTTGGCCAGATTTTCAACCCTGAAGCGGATATCACACAAGTTTTCAAGTCAGAGTACATCTCACAATTGTCACCCATGGCACAACTTCAAACCAATTCCATTTGCCACAGCTTGGTGAGATGTATTCAGATCAAGAATATGGGACGCTTACCACAGGTTTGATTTGCCAGATGATGTCGATTATTTCCCTGCTACCTTATGCGGAAGCCGACGGGAAGTATGGCAAGATATATGAAGGAACTTGGGACCCAAGTCCGACCTTGGCTTCTCTTTTTGTTCTGGCACAGGGTCATTACTCCTTTCGTTCTGTCTTCATATCTCTTCTACAGGCGCCAGTCGCTCATCTTTCTTTACCAAAGACAAGTCTACACTCCTTTGTGATCTACTGGTTAGATCTCTTTCACTTGTTGGGTAACTCTTCACTTCTTCACTTCCAATTTCTTTACATTCTTTTGTTGGCTTTTAGCACTTTCTCTGTTCCTTCACGGCCTTGAACTTCATTTCTTCCAGGGACCACAAGACTTGACAAATCATTCATCATGGTGAACAAGAAGGTATGTTTGCCTCCCTGCTACATCCAGACGAGGCCTCTACTCAACATATTCCATTCCAGGTGGCCCTGACAATAGTCCTCACGGCGGCAGCAACTGTCTCCGCCTCACCACTCTCAGTCCGACCAATCCCTACCCCGACAACTGCCTCAGCCCCAGCTGCCACCTCGACTTTGGCGTCTTCTGTTACTTCAGCAGCTAACTCTACTGTCGCCCCTCAAACCACCAGTAGAGCCGGAGCCGGAGCCGGAGCAGGAGCAGGAGCGGACCAACCCGGCAGCGGCATCATCGGCGCTGTCAACGCCCTTGTTTCTCAGGTGAAAGATATTCTCGGCCCTCTTACCGCGGCAGCAGCAGCCGGTGGTGCAGATGCCGCAGGAGAAACAACCATAACCGCAACTGTGACGGAGACTGCAAAGGCTAGTGGCGGTGCCGCGGGAGGGGCTGCAGCGACATCAAAGCCCACTAGTGCTGCCGGAGG
The DNA here is from genome assembly GCA_030512305.1 of Cercophora samala. Classification (NCBI taxonomy): domain Eukaryota; kingdom Fungi; phylum Ascomycota; class Sordariomycetes; order Sordariales; family Lasiosphaeriaceae; genus Cercophora; species Cercophora samala. The sequence continues at coordinate 18,234 of JAULSY010000207.1, read as the reverse complement.
TGCTACTTCTGCGGCTGCTGGGGCCGGGGCATCTCAAACTTCTTCTGCGTCTGCCTCATCGACAGCTGGTGAGTCTGGCGCCGCTTCAGCTTCTGCATCTTCTGCTTTGGAAACGCCAAGCACCGCTTCAGCATCTGCCCCGACTGGTGCCTCAGAGGCTGCTTCTGCTTCGGCACCTCCTGCTGCGGGAGAATCCGCTGCTGCCTCTTCTGCGAGCTCTCGTGCCGCGGCTGCTACGTCCAAGACTGCGACGGCGTCTACCGCTGCACCGAAGGGGACTGGTTCTGCTGGTGCCGGGCGAGCTGGTGCTGAGGCCGAGGAGGAGGAGGAGAGCGATCCGACTATCATCATTATTGTCAACCAATAAAGAGGTTTGATCTTGTATTGTAAGTTGCGATCTGACTTTTGAGGCTGGGAGCAGGGGCTGACTAGGCGAGGTTGCGTAGTGCTTTGGGCTTTCAGGTGGTTGGGTTAAGGTATAGAATGATAGCTTAATAAGAGAAAGTATCCAGAAGTGGAGTTGCTCTGCATGATGGAAGCGACCTCGGTATCATTCAATGCTATTCCATCGGCAAATCGAACCCGCATGGAACGTGAAAATACACGACTTTGTTAAATACAACTCGCAGACCGCTGAAGAACCTCCACGACCTGTGATCGGAACGCCCGTTGGAGCTTCATATCATCTCTCGTGTCTTGGGTCACCCCAAACTCCGCGCCCTGCAGGCAGTTTGGTGCAAACTTCTATCTGGGTTTATGTGAACGCCACCGAACCTTTTGCCGTCATCGAAGCCAGGACACGAACTTCATGCAACCTGTTTTGCGTGTATTATATACCTCCCACGTTATGTGTGGAGTGGCGGGCATCTCATGACGTAAAAGCTCACTACACCTTTTAGGCCACATGTGCTTATCAAGAGCCTTCCCACAGATTCCCAGCACGATATTGTGTTTCGCAACACCGCCCGATTCCTAACAGTAACAAGAAGAATGTAAGGTCTTTATGTATGCAGTCATCTTTCATCTCTATATATACCAAACTGAACGTCATGTAATCATTTCACAACCAAAGAACGACCTTAAACCAAGCAAACAACCCCCTCCCTCCCCTCGCCACCGCTCCTAACCCTCGAATTCTCAAAATACATCAACCCCTGCACATACCCCTCCCCGATCAACTCATACCTATCATCCTCCCCCTCCAGCACCACCTTCGCCTCAGGAGCACCCTCACCCTCACCAGCTTCCTCCTCCATAACCCCCAACCCCCCAGCCCCAGCCCCAGCCCCAGCCCCAGCACTCACACTCCCCGCCCCATGTCCCCCACCACCACCACCACCACCACCGCCACCAAGCAACTTCCCCTCCCAATCCCAACTCTCCTGCCTCCTAAAACTAAACGAACTCCTACTCCTCTCCCTCTCCTTCCCCGCAACCTCCTGCCCCCCCTGTTCCACACCCCCATTCACGACCGACCCCCCAGCAACAACATCCTCCATACTCCCCACCCCACTATCCAACCCCCCCCCCGGCCCAAACTCCGTCATGGTCCCCTGATCCTCCCCCCCTTTCCCCTTCTTCCGCCCCAACCCCCCACCCAGCGCCTTCCCCTTCCACTTCAACCCAAAACTAGTCCTCATGCTCGCCCTCCGCACAATCTTTGCAAAAGCGGGCGGCTTGGCGCTCGGGCTAGTTTGCTGCTGCGGCACCTGCGGCACGCTCTGCTGCGACACCGAGCTCGCCTGCCTCGGCCGTCCGCTCCTGCTCTTCTTCCTGACCACAAACGGGACTTTGGACCCGTGGGGGACAAAGATCCTGTCGCCCGGTTTGGCCGCCCCGGGTACGACACCCGCCGAGAAGGTGTTGTTCTCGGGCGAGACGGTGATGCACACGGCCGGGTCGGGGAAGCGAGACAAGAAGGCAAAGGCCGTGGCTTTGACCTTGTCGAGGTTGGCTTGGACTTCCGGCTCGAGGATCCTCCTGTCGTCGTCGGGGTGGAGGGTGAGGATTTGGTGGGCAAAGGGGGAGAACCATCTGTGCGATGGGTCCGAGGAGGATGGTGTCTGCGGCGGGGTGAGGTTGTTGTTGGCTTGTTGGTGGTGATCGTGGTGGCGGTGGTGGTTGTCGATGAAGCGGCTGAGGGGCGTTGGGTTCCTGATCGCGACGACGGGAAGTTCCGAGTCGCCTGTCAAGAGCTCCAGCAGATACAAGTCTTGTCTCCACTGGTCTTTTGCCTTTTCTTCTTCCGGTCTTGGTTCGGGATGTAGGGGCGCGAGGAACTTTCTCAAGCGGTGGAGAATGCTCGCCAGATCGATGGTCTTGCTGCCGGGACGTAGATCGAGGTCGAAGCAAGCGTGGACGGTGTCGATGTAGACACCTTTCAAGGTGAGAACCGGCGGGGTGGTGGTGCTGGTTGGGCCCTTAAACGAGGCTGACAACCCCAGTGGCGAGCCAGCATGAAAGCCCTGGTTGACAGCACTCCACGTGGTGATGGAGTTTCTCTTTGTTGCTTGAACATCTCTGTCGTGAATCTCGCTGGGCATCCAGGTGCAGAACGGGGAGCTTTTGCGATACCCTGCCAGGTAAAGAAGGTCAAGCGCGAACTGGGTAAACACCTCGGGGCTGTCCAGGTGAGAGTGTCCATAGCACATCGCAATGAAATCTTCATGCTCACTCCGCTTCGATGTTGTTGCAGGCCTGACCGCCTCGTGTTCTTGCACCTGCAGGAACTTCCAAGGCTCCTTCGCCCGCTTCGCTTCCTCGAAGCCAGTGTCCACGGACCGGGAGTGCCTGAGGACAATCGATACTCGCTGTGGGTGAAGTGATGACTGATCTGCCTCGTTCTCTTGCTGGGCCTCAGGTTCTGGGTCGGATTCCGGCTCTGGTTGCGTCTCTTGTTGTACCTCTTGTTGTGGCTCGGGCTCGGGCTGCGGCTCTGGTATGGCCTCCGGCTCGGATTCTGACTCGGAAGAATCTTCTTCTTCATCCTCAAGTTCTATGACAAAGTGTTAGCATTTCCGGGGTCATCAGTTTCCCTTCAACGGTTGAACCTACCCTCTGCTGGCCGCCTAACCACAGCCATCCGCTCCCGTCGATACTCAAGCTCATCCCGGATAATCTCATCGTCGTTTGAGTTGAGAATTTGCATCAGAAGTTGAATATCCTGATTGTTCTTGATACCGCAAAACTCAACCAGCAGATCAGATAGCCAATGAACCGGGATGGACTTTCGCGTGTCGATAATGTAGAACCGAAGGCTATCATCAACAACCTCTTTGGCCACCCGACTCTTGATCGGCACGCCTTTGACCTCCTTCCCATTGACTTTTACCTTGAGCTTGATGTTGATTTTTGTGCAAGAGTAGACTTGGACATTGATGAGCTGTGTCTTCTTCCGGCGAAAGGATAGCCCTGAGATGGTGTTGGGGATGAGCCTGCGTGTCACGTTAGCATGCCGCAATACAAGACTTCTGGCCAGACTTACTCAGCAAGATAGAGTGCCTTCCCCCTCAGCACCTCCTCAAAAGCCACATGCTGAACCGCATCACCCTTATCTGTCTCTTGCCCAGACAACCTCCTAGACACCAGACGACCTTTCAGCCCGAGTTCCCTCACCAGAGCATCCATTCCGTCCACTTCAAAGAACCCAGCATCCAAGATAGACAAGGGTGCAACTCCAGAAAGGGCTTCAATGTGAAGCCGCTCCTCGGGGATACACCACTCCTCCTCTGCGGAGCGAAGCACGACCGTCATCGATTTCTTGCCCGTCAGTCTCACCGGGAACATGGCGCAACTCTGAAAGTCAGGTCGGTCCAGATCGTGGCCTGACACTTGGAGTTGCTGTGATATTTGAACAAGCAATGCTTTGATGTGTTCAACGTCGGAGACATCCAGGTGGCTGACTTCCAGGAACAAGCTGTGAAGATTCGCGTTTCCAATCTCGAGCAGATTTCGGAACAGGTTGTCGCGGTGAGGATAAAATGTCTTGATCCGCTGGATGTACCTCAGACACGGTGGCCCATCCCAGACACACAACGAAGCTGGCGCCCACCATCCTATGGTCTGGCCGCCTCGTCTGGGGATGTAGATGTAGTTTTTGCCATTCAGTGCAGACCTACACAGCGTCAGTAAATCAAATATTCGGATGTCCCTGTCAGAAAAGAGAGATTAGGGCCTTACCGAATATCCTTCATATCCCTCTCTTTATGCCCATACTTCAAAATCGAACTCTCCAACTGCTCATACAGCTGTTCCATATCCCTCTGCGTCGTTACTCTTCCCGATAATTGAACCAAATAATCAAGAAACACCTTCGGCTCCGGCTCAACATGAACCCCAAAATGCCTCAAGAAATCCCAAGACTTGTCTTCGGGCTCGTTCACCCGCAGCAGCCGATCCGACCTGACCGGACGAGGCCCCGGCCGCGCAAGCATCGACTTGATGATATCGCATATCCAACAGAACAAGCTGTGGTCCTCACTGCAGTGGTACGACAACCTCTGATCAGCCAGCACCAACAAACTCTGTCTTGGAAGCGCCGTGTCCATCAGCCTCGCCATACTTCCACCATGACATGGAAACTCGAGCATGGAGAGATCGTTCGTCAGCTCCGACTGAGTAGAAGAAAATGTGTGAATCGACTTGATGTCTTCCTCCGAAAACGTCCATTCATAGCCATTCTGCGTCGTTGGCACAAACCAAGACCGGTAAAACTCCCAGTGGTGCTGCAACAGCTCCAATCCTTTGATGGGATCCCTCTGTAGCAGCGCTTTGAAGTCGCTGTGAAGCCGGTGCGTGTTCACCCCCCAATCCAGAGGACCGGGTTGGACCACACGGAGAAACCTTCTCGCTTTGAGGGTGTCAGACAGCCACAAAAGCCCGCCCGGTAACTGAGAGAAGGTCTTCAAGTAGAGGTCGTGGAGGAAAAGCAACGTCAGCCTGGTCTCTTTCGCAAGAGAGCTGGCAGAGTAGGGATCTTTGTCGGGCAGATAGACCCATGAAAGCCTCCAGATCTTGGAAGGATCCACATTGGCTGCACACCAAAGCTCCGGGATGTCGGTATTCTTGGGCTTCCAGTTGGCGCGGTACAAAAACACAAAATCATCGATTCTGTCCTGGAGCGTCAACTCAAGGAACCTCTGGTTCGGAACGTCGGGTTGGTGTGCTTGCAACAGCAAATCGCAGAAACCCATCTTGTCCGTGATCTGAGCTCCCAGCGCTTGGAAGAACTTGGCCCTGTCGGCGTTTTGGCGGATATCAAGATCGATCCCCAGCGGGCTGATGCTAACCGGGAGCTTCAAGTCGACATCGGACGGGAGATACAGACGGCGTCCCTTAAAGGAGACCCAAGTCTTGTCGTGAACCGGAACAATCTCGAGGGTCTCAAGAACGTCGCGATGGCTGTCCAGCAGGGAGTGCAGAGCTTTGCAAAGCGCATTATGCCATGAGACTGGCATTGCCCGAAACTCAGTAGGGAAGTTGGAGATGAATCCTCCCAAGTCGGCGAGGAATTCCTCGGCGGACAACAACGGTACACCAAGGCCTTGAAGCTTGGAGTGTATCCTCGCGGGGTATTTGTCGGAAATGAGATGTTGTGTCGAATATGCAGCTGGCAATATGTTCCTGCCGTCCTGATCCTTGAGTCTCGTTGGTACGATCTTTAGCTGACTTCCACAAACAAGGCGCCCTTTGGAGTCTTCAAGGACAGGATTCAGGGAGCAAAGGTCACGAAGACGACTTTGCACCGGTTCAAAGATGTCATTCCGTGTTGGTCCGGGGGGTAATAGCAAAGGCCAGCGATAGAACAGTTCGTGATATCCAAACCTGTGAAAGCCAGGGATCGCATTGACCAATGCCCGGCAGACCCCCTCAACCAAAGCCCTGTTCCATACATTGTCGATGATGCTTTCTCTGCTTGGGACGAGAAGGAAGTCACCGTGTATAGACAACTATTGGCGCAGCTCCATTAGCGAACTTGGATCCTAGGTATATTGACTTTGAGAGGATCCCTGTCAGAATCACAACATACCTTGAAACCATAATCTCTGATCGGCAAAAACGCATAAACCATGTTGGATTCTGGTGGCTCATCAAGCGGAACCTTGAGAGGAAATACCAGAGTCACCTCTGATTCCAAACATCCTGGGCGCTCTGGTGTGTCTGGTAAGTCTGTCACAAGATGCCGAAACGCGACTTGTTGGTTGATCACGTCATTGTGATACAACGACACCGGCATCAATGTGTTGCGTTGTGGTGGAATGTGGCCGGCCTTGAAGACTGCTGTCGGTTTGGCGGTAGCTGTCGAACCTCGGATAAAACTCCTCAACGCCCCAGAACCAACAACCTTGCCGACTTTGACTTCTTTGGTCTTGGAAAGAAAGAGCAGGTGGCCCGGTTTCAGGGTCTCTAGGCCTTGTAAGACAAGGTCCATCGGATCCGAGGTGCCGGTCTGCCGATCGTGAGTAGGGCTGGCGATTTTGAGCAGGATAGCAGTTGTGAGTCCGGCAGCGTATTCTTCGGCGGGAAAGTCGTCGTCCCATATCGGTCGTATCCTCCCGAGCTCTCCATCGCGGTCGAATCGAAAGGAGTAGTGGCCGGACCTGATCCAGACACTGGATGCGACTTTGAAGACTGATTTGAAGCCAAGCCCCTTCTCTCCGATTAATCTCCGCCCAATGCCATACCCCCTCTGGGTGTTCTTGGAACTCTCGGCCGCGCTGCAGATGGCCCTGACGTTCTTCTTCTTGAACCCAATCTCATTGGACTCGACCAGAAGATGGCGCTTCTCGGCGTCGTAAGTGAAGTGAACCTGCGGTGACGCGCCACCGTAGTCAAGGTCGTCTGCATTCTGAAGCAGCTCGTAGATGAAGCGTGAGGTGGTGGTGGTCAGGTTTTCACTCAGTCTGGACCTCTTGTCAGTATCGCTTGATGTGAGCCAAGTGGGTGGAGTGACGGGAGTTCAACACACGTCTTGAGCATCCCCTGGAAGGCTCGGCTGGTCAGAAACCCGGAGTCCTCCTGCCATCTCCGGATCTGAAGGATGTGGTCTATGGCCTCTTGCCTGGTGGCCGGAAGCCTGTCGTCGTCATCGTAATACTCGGGTGCTGGGTGACGGCCCGAAGAAGACATGATGTAATGGTGGTGGTCAAGTGTCGGTGAAGCGAGAGTAAGGGCCCATAAAGACGACTAGGGGACACGCTCTATAGTGGATACATTCTTCGAATTGAGCAGAAATAAGGTACGGATACCCCGGTCGTTCAATTGAAGCTGGGTCGATTCGAGATAATGAAGTGAAGGGGATTGTATGTATGTAAGGTACACACACAAAGAAACGAGTCTTGGATTCGGTTTCACGAGGTGCTCAATCTCCACATGTGAAAATGGAGATGGCATGAGCCAGCCCAACGCGACAGCTGCATGTTGACGTGCTGCTAGCCAATCCTGAGGCTTGGCGGGTGGTTGGGCGTCGTTGTAAGTGGAGCCAGTTGCGCTGGCAACTGCATCGGTGCAAGCGGCAATGGAAATAGTGATCCGAATGGAAGACGGATCGAAAAAGTGAAGCTGGTGATGCATGGAAGAAACATGCTGATGTTGTTAGACGAAGGAGGTTGATTGGATCTTGTTGGGTCTTTGGCAAGTCCCAAGCAGTGACGAAGGCAGCCCCCCTGGTCCCTCTGCCACAGTTAGCTCCGATTACCCCACATTCTCTGGAACAATGCCGCGGTTAGTGAGATGCCCATCAGTGTTTTCCATTCCCCTCGGCCCCTGAGCCCCTGAGTTCTTGGAGTAGGTAGGCACAAAGCAAAGATGCCCATCTGAGCAACCAACATAGGTAAGGCTCAAATCCCACACAAGCAGATACATACGACCATAGGCAGTTGAAAACACGGGATCCCGTCCGCTCTCCCCTAGTTAAGCAATTGACCGCCGGACCAGTACTCAGGTGGGTGACCACTGGGGAATCCCCGGTGTTGTATGTTTTTGCCGCTTGTGTTTTGGGCTTCACTCTGTCGGAGCACCTGCCTGGAGATGGAGAGAATAGGGGAGGGACATCTCCGGTGAAGACCACAGGGAAAAGTGAGTAGACGGGATTGGATTTTTATCTGCTGGGTTGCAGGACGCGATGATGATTTCCCAGAGGCATTCACCATCTTTTGATGCTCAGATTATTTTCAGGTGTGCTTTTTCACATGATGAGTTTGCATACTTCCATCCCGAGCTACAGAAACCTAAGTAAGGTATGCAATAAATAGTGAAGTAACAGGCTCCAGTTTCCTCATCGACTCCCAGGCGCTCATTCCACTTCCTTGAGACAAAGCCTGCTATTCTGCGAAGGCAAATGCCCCATGATCTCCTCACCCAACTCCCACTTCTCCGACCCAACCGCGTTCGTGGCGTAGAACACGTCTTCCGGATCCCACTCTTGTTTTATGGCGACCAAACGGGGGTATTTATCCCCGTGAAAACTCTCCTGCCAGTCGGGCTCGATGTAGTCCGACTCGGACATGTACGTCCCCGACCCGGGCGTCAGCGCCCTCCACCTCGGGTTCCATTCGTAGGTCAAATTGCGGGAGAGCTCTGTGACGTAGGGCTCTGGGTCCGTGACGTTCCAGGTGACGAACATGATGGCGAAGCCGAGGATGTCGCGCCAGGCGGGGTTGACGGCGTTGTTGATTTGGTCGGAGCCAGGGGGGTTGCGCATGTTGAATAAGAGGATGTTTGCGCCCTCGTCGGAGACGGATTTGATCGAGTCGACCATTGCTGCTCGCTTGACGGGGTCGGAGAGGGTATCCCGGGGAAGGAAGCGGCTGGCTTGTCGCATTGTCCAGGTCCAGATCTCGTGGGGGAAGGCGAGTTCCCAGGCGTCGGGGAAGTTGTCGAACTCGCGTATGACGGGGTGGAAGGGGACGCCGAGCTGCTCCCATTTTCCCCAGAGGGGTGCCATGGTGGCGCGGAACTGGGCTGAGGTGGTGTTGGGGGCTACCATGGAGGTCATGTCGTGATAGAGCTCGCCGCCGGGGAGGTGGCGGATGCGGTAGTAGGAGTAGTAGCCTAGGTCGGCGTACTTTTCGAAGCCGTCGATGTAGGCCCGCTGGGCGGCCCAGAGCTTTTCCTTGGTGAAGGTGCCGGTGGAGGTCATGTTGTAGGTTAGGGTGGTGGTTGTGATGCGAGGAAAGGCTTTGACTACCATTGAGGTGACGACGGCGAAGGTGCCGGCGCCTCCGCCGCGGAGGGCCCAGAATAAGTCGGGGTTTGTTTTGGGGTCGGCTGTGATGAAGCGGCCAGCTGCGGTGACGAGTTGGATGGAGAGGACGTGGTCGGCGGCCATGCCGTAGATGGATGTGAGGGGGGAGTGGCCGCCGCCTTGGATGTAGCCGCCGATGAAGCCGACGGATTTGCCCTCGCCGCCGATCACAGTTACGTTGTGTTGCCTTGCCAGTTTGTAGGCTTCGTAGACCTGGACACCGGCGCCGAATTTGAAGGCAGGGCCGCTGTACCCGTGTGCCTTGTAGTTTTTGTAGAAGGCTGCATCCTTGAGGTGATGAGTCCAGAGGTTGATAGCACCCTTCCCAGTTGACTTGGCCCCAAAGTCGTGACCGGTGTTTTTGATGACGAGCCGGATATTGAGATTTCGTGCGATGTTCACCCCGAGTTGAATTTGCTTGACGTTTGTGACGTTGACGGTGTACTCCGGGAAACCACCAACACTGCAATTGACGGATCTCCCGAGGAAGGCAGCCGTGTAGTTTGGTGGCATGCACGTCATTCCCTGGAACAGAATCGACCGGATAGACGTTGGGTCTTCGATTCGGAGAGTAGAGTTGTTCCAGCTTCTTGTAAGCTCCTCGCACTCGACGGCCGAGTATCTACCCCATTCAGGGTAGCAAAGCGAAGCTTCTGGGACTGTTTTGATGAGAGCCCCGCCGAGCAGGTCGTCAAAGAGATTCCATATCGGCTCAGAGGGCCAGGTGAGGTCTCCAGGGTATGTCTTGCAACGTGCCCGTGGCTTGTGAGCAGCTTTGGTGCTGGTGCGACCAAAGTCAAATAGGGAGGTACTGGCTGATTTGGAGTGAAGAATCTTTTTCAGGTCCCCATCCGAGAGCTGGATGGCCTCATATGGGAACAGGTGGGCGTCATTGGAGACTTTTGTGCCTGCCGTCAGTGCAATTTGGGATAGGACAAATCCACCAAAGATAATTATCTGAGGGACTAGCATCTTGATGGCAGCGCTGGAAAGATCAGATGTGTCCCGACATCATAACACGAGTGATTTGACTGCTTCCCATCCTCCCTTTATCATTCTTCCGTCAGACAAGCCCGATATCAATACCAGTAATACCAACAGCAACCAACACGAAAACAATCTTACCAACTGCAGACTTGGCATAGATCTTCACAGAAAACGCACCATAGAAGCAAGCCTCTTACAGATGAAAGACCCAGGATATCCCCCTCTTTCCAAGTGACGGTTAAGGTTGTGTAACATTCGTCGTTGTCGGGCTCTTCTAACAGCCAATTAGAATCTTTCATTCGTCCGAACCCCGGCGAACGGTCTATGGGTATTTGAATCAAATTATGTCGGCAGATTTGAGTCTATGTTTTTGTGTAACCACACTCCGGATCCAGACGGACTCTTGACAAAGTTGTGCAATGGCAACATTCTGCAAGGGCATTCGGGTATGATGCTTGCTCCAAGTTTATTCGGGGGTTTCTTTCTCCAAAATACAAGCTCAGTTTGATGCCTCAGCGTCCGGCTTCGGGCATTGAAAAGGGGTGTTTACATGACGACCTGTTGCTACGCGCAACCTATGGCCCCTGACTAGATAGGTATGTCCCTTTCCCAACGCACATGCCATCAAATTCCTTCAATATGTGAACACCCCCCAAAATCCTGCATCTTTGATACCTACCTGGAAAATGAAACAGGAAACCAAACCCCAACCCCATCACCGCCCCCCCTCAAACGCATCCCAAGTCTCCTCCAACCCCGTCTTCTCATAATAATCACTCCCAAACCTCAACGGCAGGCAAACCCCATACGGACTCTCCCCCTCGTTCTGCACATGCGCCGGCGGGTGAATAAAACACGCCAACCCTTCCCTGCAAGCCCGCTTGTCCTGCCCCCCGCACCAGTCATCGCTCGGCTGGCAGATCCCCGCGTCGTCGCAGGAAGGGCCGCAGCGGTAGTTGCGGGGGTCGTCGGTGCAGTACTCTGTCTTTTCGTCGCAGTTGAAGTAGAGGCCCCACCCGGCGCACTTCCGGTAGACTCGCTGGGTGGAGAGGTCGATGAGCTGGCAGGTGCCTGGGCAGCCGGGCCAGGAGGTGTCTTGGAGGGTGGACCAGCGGGTGCAAGTTGGGGAGAGGGGGATGCAAGTTAGGGGGGAGGGGCAATCGCCGAGGTCGAAGTTGCAGGGGGCGTTGATTGAGGAGGGGGTGGTGGTGTCGTTGGATAAAGGGGCTGAGAGGGCGGTGGGGAGGAGGTGGAGGAGGAGGATGGGGAGCTTCATTTTGGGAGATGGGAGGGGAGACAATGGTTGTGGGAGGGGATATGGGAGGGGAGGGAAAGTATCTTGATGTTAAATACCTGGTAGATGTGGTTGGAATGCTGGGGCTCATGATTGCAGGTGGGTACCTATGCAATAGCTTCATTCCTCGTTTACGTAGCTGAGGCGGTTTTACCCGGGTCGCTTGATGAAAAATGCAACTGTTGGTCGTGACTTCTGAATCCTACTACGGACTCACTGCCTCCTTTGTGTAACGTGAACAACAGAAGATCGATTGATGTGAAGCGATGAGATTCTGCACTGCCTCAGCAAACCACTTGTGGACTGTCCATGAGCATGCTGAACGATGTTAGCACAACGAAGTGTGGATGGGATGTACCTTTGTCCTGGCAAGCTGGAGCAGCTGGTAGCGCCACAAGGTGTGGCTCACAAGACCACATGGCGGTTTTGTTGCCTAAAGGTTGAAGGGCGTTTGGTTTGGGACACCCCTAAACCTGGACTGGGACATATAGGCATACATTACCTATAGAACGACTGAACAAGTACCCAGTCATACTGATAGTGAACTGTGATTCAGTTGTCGTTTTGACTACCTAGCTGGACTTTACCTTCGGCATCGACAACCTCAGTAACAAACCCAAGAGTAGCAAGTCCGCAACCAACGCTGGGATATTGAGATCCATAGAACCCTGTCAGAACAGCACCATGTGGTACCTCAAACTTTGCGGTACGTGTAACCCACCCGCGATCAATACACTCATCCATGGGAAATCGGCATGTACGGCCTCGGTCCGTGGAGATCTGTTGGCGATTGAGATGTATTGTTAGCCGGCGTAAACATGACCGGGCAACGGATGAGTGCAATGAGAGAGAGATTTTGGGCACGTACACTGAACTCGGCGAGCACACCGTCCGTTTTGAACCAGCCTCGTGATTCGGGATAGTACTTTTGGGTGATGTCGACGGTGGAGATTCGTTCCCCTCCTGGACCGTCGATTGCGAAGGTGATGTAAGGGTCGAATTTCTCTTTCGTCGTCGTTTTTTCTTGTTCCTTGTCGGAGTCGGAATCGGAGTCTTCTTCAGGCTCCTCGTCGCTTTCGTCCTTGTATGGAGGTGCACGACCGAAGGACTTGCACTCCATGGGAATGACGGAAGTATCGTACTCGAACGTAATGACTCGGTCGCTGTCAGAGATTATCTTGGTGAGGTTGCGGAGGTATGAGCCCTGCGGGCCGCTGAAGTGAGTCCAGAAAAGGGGGTTGAAGTCGATGATGTAGGAGTTGAACTGAGGAAATTTTGAGGTGTTGAGGCTCATATGTGGTGGTGGGATATCCGGGTACCATACGGCGGCATCTCTGAGGGTGCGAGGAATGAAGGTCATGTCGGTGTTGTTTTCTGGGGCTGTGATGATGTCTCCGGTGTCGTCGGTGATACTGAGCCGTGGGGACGGTCCCGGGATGGATGAGATGTTGACGAGTTTGAAACCCTAAGAGAGAAAAGGTCAGCGAACATTCGTAAATTTGATGCTTCGGGTTGAGAGGGCTTACATCAAACTCGAGTTTGAGTGCCTGCATGCTTCGAGAGAAACCCAACCGGGCTGTCTTGGCCACATCCTGATGAGGGCCTCCTGTCCATTCGCCTGGGTAACCTTTGGCGTTCAGATTCTGTAAGGCATGGATTCCATTTGGTCCAATGGCAACATTGAACCCTGATAGACCACCGTCAATAGCAACAGGCTTCTCCCACTGGCGCTCGTTCCCCGTGTACCCAAGCGTGATATCTCGGGAGTTGGTGGCAGACAGCTTCAAACCCCCAACGTAAGTCTTGCCCTCGACCTTGACAGTAAACACCTGCAAAGACGTCATCTCCTCTGGCTTCGGAAGAACAAATGAGTAGATCCGGAGATCTCGAGGTGGCTGAGGACGCCAAGAACACACCTGCTCATCCCAAATTCCTTCAACCTTTACCCAACTCTGTTCAGAAAGGGAAGCTGCAGGACCTGGCCAAGCAGCCTGTGGCTTTCGGATGTGGACGTCATGAAGGTTGAGAAGAGGGATGATATTCCCGGTGACGTGCGTCCAGATGCTCTTCCGAGCGTTGAGCACGACCCAATCCTGTCCCGAGATGAGGTTGGTTCTCTCCTGGACACATTGGTAGAGCCGGTTCCAGTTTCTGTTTCTGCGATGTTTCTCCTCCTGGAATTCGAAGAACCACCCAAACTCTGACCGACAGTCAAACGCTTTGAAAAGTTCAAAGTCTTCGCCCAAAATCTCTTGCGATTCATCGATGAATGTGTGGGACAAGAGACGGGAGAGGTCCACACGGGTGCTGATGGGACGGTCGGCGGTTGGTGCTAACTCGTGGTTTCCACTACCAGGCCGCAATTCCCAGGGGTAGAACATGGTGTCATCACCGCTATATCGCTGGCCCCAATCGAGAATATCGCACCCGAAAGTGGGGAGACTGTCAAGGACGCGAAAGAGCCTCTCGATATTGACGGGTTCAGGGTCCATGACTCTGACGATGAGACGCCAACACTCTTCGTGAATAGCATAGCCGCGCCTGTTATTGATCTCCTCGTCTCTGAACATGGCAGCAAACTCGTCTGCGTTGGACCTGGTGTAGTTGAGGTCGTCGTATCGATGTTTCGGGTTGCGGGGGGCAATGAATTTCCTTTCTCCAGCATCCTCATAACGGCCAACACCGGTTAATACAAAATTGTTCTCGTTGTTGGATGTGTCGAGGCAGACTATTTGGAACAGTTAGTACCATGATGAAGTGTGTGGCTTTAGGCTGTTCAAATGGGACATACCTCCACGAAACTCGCATGTCCAACCTGGCGCTCTGTGCACAGCGTCCTGGATCACCCATCTGCAAATGGGACAGGAATCCCAGCTTGGACTCATTGCGCTAGGGTACCTAATGATGCGCTCAGGTGGGATGAAGCTCAAGAGCGGGGATTGCTTCAACTCTAGAAGTTCGGGATGTGTTGGTGTTAGAGAGACCAGTTGTTCTGCGTACCTAACCTACCGTGCTGAATGCAGATTCGAACACAGCGTGAAGAGGCAGCAGGATGGCAAAAAATGGAGACATTGAGCTTGGAACCGAGAATGAGATCGAACGCTGGTGCCTGAACTTTAAGTTGGCCGCCAGGCACTAAAACCTTGCTGGCGGGCGGTAAAGGTTTGTTCCAAGGACAGGTACCTTACGTTTGGTAATTTGGAACCCTGATAAGCCTCTACCAAACTTTCTCCAATCTAACTTAGGTAAGGTACTCATTCCCTCAACAGAATGGGTGTCTGGCGTGGATACATAGCCTCCCAAGCACCACTCATAGCCCTCAACACCAGCCCCTCGCAATTCACTTGTTCGTTCTTGAAACACCTCTGTCAGTCGAGATCTATCGGCCATGAAGCAACAAACATACCACTTGTCTCGTGAAGTCCCTGTTCGGCTGCACAGTAGTTGGCCCAGATGCCCAAGTGTTGGGATCCAAAAACCCGATTCGAAGTCCCCCGAAAGATTGAGTCAGAAACTCGCGGTGACTTTTGCCTTGCATAGGTGCGAGAATGTCGAGCAAAATGGCTACGTCGGCTGGCGACTTGGTCATGGGGCCTACGGTATCGGTCATAGGGGTACACCCAAGTGTTCCTCGCGTGGAAATCTTGCCGAGTGTCGGCTTGAGAGAGTACAAGGCTGCACAATCACTGGGAAAGACGATAGATCCGTCGGTTTCAATGTTCGGTGCCCATCGCAACGGGTGCCATACCAACGGCGACTGCGACAGCAGATCCAGAGGATGAACGGCCCGGGGTCTGGCAAGATGTCAGTGTAGTTTTACAACGGACATGAAGGCAAGGATTATTGGACATACACTGTATCCTAGAAACGTGTCGGTTGCATCGACACCCCCTTTGACATAGGGGGACTGGGTTTGGCCGGCGATGGTAGAAAAGCCCGTAAATGTACTGCCGCCCTTCATTCCACACATCTCCTGCACAATTGTCAATAATCATGCGGGAAGCAGATGAGGTGCTGACATACCGATAGGTTTTCCTTTCCAAGTAAGATCATGCCAGCGTTGAGAAGCTGAAGTATGGTCAATGTGCAATTATACCAAATGGAAAAGAAACCATCTTACCTTCTGGACAACAACTGCATTCTCCTGACCCACAGTATCCTTCAAGGCAAACGCCCCGGCTGTCGTGGGAACATCAAAGGAGGCATCTGTCCACATGCTGTCCTTGACAGAGCGTCAGTCCTTGCATTGAAAAGAAGAACAATATGGCGACCTCACCTTGGCAACAAAAGGGACTCCATGGAGTCCGTGCGAGTGTAGCATGAAGCAGACAGCTCACGTGCGTGAAAAGGTACCGCAGTCGAGCAAACACAGAAGAACGCATACCGAGTGAGAAATGTTTGTTTGGTACGGAGTATCTTTTAATATTTCCTATATTGACGTACAACTTCTAAATCGATGGCCGGTGGGCAGTTGCAACTATGACCCTCGCCAGGTAGGTATGTGTCTAACCATCAAGCATCCTCACAAATTCCCAGTTAGCAACCTCGTAAGCTCCTGACGATTTCAACTGCACGGCATCACCGCTGACTGCTGCGACGACCTTCAGTTCGTTACCCATCTCCCACAACAGCTGATACCCTCCATCCAACGCCAACCTGTAACAGAATCTATTGTATATATCAGAATCCCCGACAACCAAGTCTGTGGCCCAGCTATGCTGGCCTTTTCCCTCTCGATAGCCAACATATGACCGGGAAGCGGGATGTCGGAGCGACAACCACCCGCCTTTCTCCTCGCATTTCCAGTACCAACTATCTTTGTAATTGCGCAGATCGGAAAAGAGGGCCGTTTCCAAGTTCCCTTCTCGCAGAGCCAGAATCTTGCCAGTTTTCCGATTCCAGAGGAGATATGTATGGTCGCCTGTCGGGATAGCGTCATGGACGGCATTTGGACCGAAGAAATGCAGAGGAGGGCAGGTGTGAAGAGAGATACCGGGTTCGATAGTCTTGGGGGTTTGGCAAAGTGCCATCCTAGAGAAGTCCCAGTTAGTCAAGCAAGAATAAGGACGGAGTCGGAGAGATAACACAACCTACATGGGCGGGTACCTCCGGTGAGCTTGTAATGAAGGCTAGGTAGGTATGAGAGAGAAGATGGATCTGGTGGGAGAAAAGTGGTGATTGGAGGCAGATGTGTTATAGCTCTTGGATTGATGCAGATACCGTAGGTACCTCCCTCCTTGGCCTTAATTTGCAGTTTCATCGTATCACCTTGCAAACGGACTCTGCAAACAGAAACAACGCCCCACCCTGACCAACCATGGTGCGATGTTAACCATAGCTGAGAACAGGATACCTACATGCCGGCTCACCGTTTGATGAGTGATCCCGCAAAAGCAGACAAAGGTTCTGTGGTTGGTTGACCACCTGCAGCATTCCTTACCGTGACCACATTAAAAGCCTCAATCGTAAATGTGGAAGGGCAATCGTAAACATGGTAGGTCGGACAACCGTTTGCTCTCTCTTCCATGATGTTCCATGCAAGGCAGACTGCCGAGTAAGGGCTGGGAGCTAGGCTGCGCAAGTTTTGGCTCAATTTTGCGTGAGAGCGTGAAAACTCAAGATTGCCCTCCCACATCCTACCTTAGTTGTCCCATCCGCGAATGGACTTTCGTCTGCCCCGATTTCATTCTTTGTGTCTGAAAGACTTTTATGCAAGCTCGGAGGCAATGGTATGAACCAAGGCAGGTAATATCCAATTGGAGAGGAGATTCAGTCTTCGAAAGCAAAGCACGATATAAAATTCTTCATATAGTGTGAAGGTGGAGCCCACCTTACTCAGCCGTGCGCTCAGGGCTCAGCACCTTACTCAGCCGTAAGCCCAGTGCTCTAGTAAGCGTAGCGATGCCCTTAGGCCGGTACCACCGCTATAATGCAGTAAGCGTTTAACGATAGCTTTATTTAGGTTTTCTAAATAGTAGAGAGCTCGGGACTCGGCCTTTCGGCTTTATTTTGGATTTATAGTACTTTTAAAAGTTTTAAATATATATTAATCTAAGTTAATTATTTATTTAAAGTTTATCACAAACTGCGGTCGAAAATAGGTTAAAGGCTAATATTATTACTCTGTAGTTAATAAAATCAAAAGATAAAGAAAGAAAGGAAGAAAGGTCTGTAGGCTGCACCGTTTACTTAGCAATATACCCTCGCTCCCTACCTTAGCCCTACCTACCCTACCTAGCCTATATACCTTCCTACTCCCTACTTATTCGGCTATAGCCTTTTATTTACTTCTTTACTCTATTTTATTTAACCTTAACCCTACTTATAACTATATACTATAATAACCTTTAAATAAAAAGAAACTTATTTCGAACTTTAATTCTATAAAAATTAAAGTAATTACTTAATTTAACTAAAAGCTTTATATATATAAAGGTAAAGTAGTTTATTAACTAATACTTTATATATATAAAAGTAAAAAAGTTATTTAATAAGTTTAAATTTTAATACCCGATATAAAAATCAAATAACGGTAAATTTATTTTTTAAATAAAAAAGGAATACTTTTAAAGTTTCGTTAAGTAATATAGTTAAAATATAGGTCTTTATATTTTAATCGTTATATTAATTATACTTATAGGCTATTAAAACCTAACTTAAAAACTTTAAATAATATCCCCTCTCTTATATTTAATATTTTTTATATTAT
>JAULSY010000206.1:0-33406 GCA_030512305.1 Cercophora samala | reverse complement strand
ATTTAATTTAATTTATTAAATATAATCGGTATTCGACTTAACTTATTTTAACTCTATTTAATTAAATTAAATAAGTATTAATATTATATCGTTACCGGAACTAATATTCCTACTCCGTTAATATTAAAATCTAATAAATACTTTAACCCCTTTAATTAATAACCCTATATTATATATCCCCTATTAACTTTTAAACTTTTTATATTTATACCTTACTCCGAAAGTATTTTAAAATTCTAATTATATTATATTCTAATTAATATCTCTAGTAAATAACCCTATATTTAGCCTTACTAAAAAGGCCTTTATACTCGGCCGAGATATTTAATATTAATATATAGTTAAATATTATTAAAGCCGGCTATAGAAACTTAGATTTTTTAACCTTTTATTAATCTAATAAATCCTTAATTTACTTTAATTACTTTTTTAAATAATATTTAATTTTATTATCTTTATTATCAACAGTTTTATAATCCCTATACCTTATTTTATAACTTTTAAAGCTTTACCCTTTCTTTTTTTACTATCCTCCTTTATTAAATACCTAACCTATATAAGTTTCTTTATATAAATACTTTTCCTCGTCGATTTTATTAAAATAAATAAATTATATATTAATTATAATTATTAAAAAAATTAAGTTTTATTTACTTAATCCTATACCTTAAATATAAAATTATAGTAATTTAGTAAATAAAGGAGTTTTCCGATAAACGCCTATATTCTTTAAACTTTTTAAATAATTAATAAAAGTAATTATAAATAATACTATACTTATAAAGGTTTTTATTAATTATAAATCTTTAAAGGAAAGTACTATATAGCCTTAATTTTAAACTTAATATATATAATTAATAATTAGTTTAATTAATTTTATAATCTTTATATTACTTATTAAAAGTAGGGGTACGTTAGTATAGTTAAATTAGTATAAGTAATAGTTTTATTAATTAGAGGCTATAAAATAAAGGTTTTATTTTTCTTTAAAAGTAATTTTTTATTAATTATTAATAGTAATATCGTCGGCTTATTTAAATTAAGTACTATCGAATAAAATATTTTATTATTAAATTATTTATTTAATATAACCGGTAATATTATAAACCTTACTAACCTACCCTCTCTTTTGCTATACCTTTAAACTATTAAATTCTCGTTAAAATTAAAGTTAATAAAGATCGTAAACCTTTTTAAGCGATTTAATAATAAATACCGAATCTCTTTTAATAAATATATAAACTATAAAATTAACGATATAGCTGATTTAATATAGTTACTTAAAGTTTTTAAGTTTTATTTTAATTTCGGCCGATATTATCGATAATAAATTTAATATAAATATTATTTAAAGTTATATTTTCTTTAAAATCGATACTATTAATAATAATTATTTAAAATATTATTATCCTAAGCTTTATAAAACTATCGATATAACGTATAATTAACGTAAGAATTATATAGTTATTAAATAAAGTTTAAAGGTTAAACGATAGGTATTTTTTCCGGTTAAATACCGATAAAAGTTTCTTATAAAAAGTAACTTCGAAATTATTATAACGTAATTTTAAATTAAGCTAAAATATTTAATCTTTATAAGTAATAAGCTAAATAAAATTACTTTAGGTTTATTTTACTATTATTTAATTACTTACCTTATTAATAAACTCCTTTATTATAATTTATTTCTCTTATAAAATATACTTACTTATAAAATAAAACATTTAGGTCTATCTACTACCCTATATATCCTAGCTTTAACATTAGTAATAAATTAAATAAATTAAATATCGACTACCTTTCGGTTTTATTTAATATACTTTAATTTAATTACCGGTTAAGTATAGTTATTACGGTTAAAGGAAGGTACTTTAATTAAAGAGGAAAGAGGTAATTAATATATTATTATTAAAGTTAAGGTTAAGCGTAGTACTTATTATAATGTAAAGTTTAATTAATATATTTTATATTAAATAAATACTTTAATAGGATATTATTTAATTACCTTATTTATTAATTTAGGTTAGTTTAATTTATATTTAATTTAAATATATTTAACTTACTATTAACGTTACTCGGCCCTTCCGTATATATATCTCTATAATAGTATATATAGTAATATACCGGATTTACTTATAACGATATTATTTAATACTATCCTAAATAATATATTATATAAGCCTATAGACGCCTTAAACTAAAAGTATAGTTTATAAAGTTTATAAAACTTACCTATTAAACTTAGCCTACTCCTCTAAGTATAATATTATAAAGTTTTATTTCCCCCCCCCCCTTCCCCCCTAAAACCGCTAAATTAATTAAGTATTAATATATAAGGGTATTTATAATAATTAAATCCTTTTAAAATTACTTCTTTTATAAAAGCTAACGGCTTTATTTATTTAATTACTAAGGTCGGAAAAAGGTAAAAAGGTATATATTCCTTTATAACTTCGGTACTATTTAAAGGATCCCTCCCTTATATAATAAGTAAAAAACCTACCGCATTAATAAACTAACCTACTTACTCTACCGTCTATTTAGCCTTTAAACTACTTAACCTTCCTAACGTTTAAGCCTAGTAAAACCTAACCTCTTATATTTACTATCGTATCCTTTTATTAACCTACCTAGCCTAAGCCCCTTTAACGCCGGTTCTAGCCTTTCCTATCCTATAGCTTCTTCCTTTTAATATTTACTTTTTCGTTATTTAAAAAATTATTTTTAATATCGAAAATATAATAAATATATTTAGCCGATTATTTATACGTTATTTTAATAATTATTATAATATAAATATTAATAAATAGCTTTATTTTTAAAAAGTTAACGGCTTATTATTATATTAGCCTGGTTAAATTATTTATTTATATAAAAAATAATAAATTAACTTAAAGTATATTGTAAAGTTTATTAAGCTTTATTATTAATAGCCCGTCGTTTTACTTACCGATTTCGCGGCTTACTTTATTAAGGTATAGGTCTTTAAGGTTATTATAGTACTTACGATACTAAGCAACGATCTTAAATAATATAAAGGAGGTAATATAAGGAATTAATATTTACGCTTTATTTAACCGTTTACCGTTAAATAGTAATAAACTATAAACTACTTTAATTATAAGAAAATACTTATAAACTACCGTTATATTTACCCCTATATTAACTTATCTTTTAATTAAATATACTAAACGCTTAGAAATTATTATACTAATAGCTGTACCTTCCTTATCGCTTTATTTTACTAAAATTACTATATAGATAATAAAAGTTGTATACGGCATTACTATATTTTCGGCCGGCTAAACGCTTTTAAAAGTAATTAATATAATATAATAAGTTTATAAAACTATACTATTAAGGTAAATAGAATAAAGTATTAACTGGAGGTAAAATCGATATTAAAATATATATAAATAAATAGTAAACTATATACTATAATAAACCTACGTAATTCCACTACTTACCATTTAAATTCCTCCAGAAAAAGCCGGCAGCAGCGTTCCTTTCCTTTTATATCTTTAAATAGGAGCTTATATAAAATACTTACTCTTATTAAAGTAGGTCAGTTAAACTTCCGCTACTTTTAACGCTATAGTAAAACCTTAAGCTATTACCTTAGTTAATAATTTAAATAAATATATAGTTTTCTTTACGGTTTAATTTATTTAAATAAACGTTACTTATTTAATAATACCTCTAATATTATATACCTTCCTTAATTTAAATAAATTACTTTAAAGTCTAATAGGCCTTTAAAGTATAGTAAAATCCGGTTATTTATAATTTAATAAACTACCTACATTTACTCGCTACCTTACTTCTTATTAAGGTTTTATAATAAACGGGAAAACCGTTTAAAGAGGTTAACCGATAAAACCGTTCTTAAATATATTAATAATAGAGGTTTACTATAGTATTATAATTTAAATACTTACTTTATATACTTTTATTCCTAATTAACCCTATTTCCGTAGCGACGTTAAAAAGCTAAAATACCCTCCGGCATTAAGTATATAATACTCCCTATAAAAAAAACTCTAGTAAAAAGTTATTCGACTTTAATATTAAAGCTAATATAATAGTAAAAACCTATTTAATTATATTTTATTTTTACCTTTATCGATTAATAAACTATATATCGATTTAATATATATAATTAAGGAAACCGTTTAAAAGCTCTATAAAGCCGTCGATATTAAACTTTAAAAAAATACCGAAAGCTTTATTAAATTATTTATCCTTTAGAAAAACTATAAATAAAATTAGTAAAAAAGCCTTTACTACTTATATATATTATACCGTTTAACTTTACTAGAATATATATAACGACCCTCGACGATAAAGAAGCTTAATAAAGTCGCGCCGTTCCTAATATCCAAAGCCATTAAAGTTAAAAAAAGTAAAAACCTAATATAAAGTTATTAACACCGGCTATAATACTATAAAAGATCGATATTAATATACCTTATAAATAGACCCTAGTTAAAAAAGCAGTAAGTATATATATATATTAAATAAATAGGCTCGCTAAATTAACTCTCTACCTAACCTATCTAAGTAATATATTTACGGTATTAAAGCTATTTAATATAAAGTAAATAATAATCTTTAAATATACTATATAAAGTAAATTAAGTACCCGGTATTATATCTTACCGAGATTAAAACTTACGGCTTAAAGCTAAATACTTTCCTTAATATTAAAGACTTTATATTATAAAGCTTTTATTATATTAATTACGTAAATAACATTATTATAAGACTTTTTACTACTGGTTATATAGTTTTTTTAATCGGTAGACTAATTATATATAAATTTAAAAAGCTAAGTAATTTTCGCCGTATAAAGTTTAATAAAAATAAAGTTTATTAATTTAACATTTATTAGTTAATTAATACAGTAAGCGGTTTATTTTTAAATAAACCTAATACTTTTTAACCTATCTCTTTAATACTATTTATAAATTTTAAAAATACCTTTACTATAATTATAAATAAAAAAAGTAAAGTAAAGATTAAGTATATTTATAATAAATATAAATAAATTAATAAGTAAAGTTAATAATCGTTCTTTTTAACTTAAAATATAATATTTAATATTAATATAGTAATTAACGGAATTATAAAGTTACTTTAAAGCGTAAACTATATAAAATCCGTTTAATAGTTAAAGGTATTTATTTAATATTTAAACCTATATTTTGACTTATTAATTTATTTACCGTACTAACGCTCCGAAATTACACCCTCCTTTTATTTATCCTTAATAACTTATCTTTTATTTTAAATAATTAATACTTAAATACTTATTAATTAAGTACGTCGAGCCTTAATAGTATTTTATCTTTATTTTAATAGTCTACTTATTTATAAAAAAAGTCTTGTAATATAATTAAATAAATTATTATTATAAATAAAAGCTAGAACTATATATACTTTATTATAGCGTTATTAATATAAAAATATACTTATAATTCTAATATATTTATTTAATAGGTTCTTAATCTCTATCCTATTATTAATAATACTCCTTATTACGTAATTAATATACTTTTAAATATAAAAATATATATTTCTTACGTTAAGGTTAATTAAATAATAAATTAAACGTAAAAAAAGATTTTACTTATTTATAATAACTTTAACTTTAAATACGGTATTTAAGAGCTTACTAGCGGCCGTTAAAATAAATTCGCCCCCCCCCCCTACTAATGTATATTTAATAATATACTTTAAACTTAGAGGTCCCTTTAAATAAAGTTTCTTTAACTTTATTAAAAAGATAATTACCGACTTCCTCCTCTTTATAAACTCTATATTAATAAATATTTAAAATAGGTAATAAAGTTTTCGTTTTTAAATATATTTAAATAAAAGGATAATACTTTCTTTCCCTTCCTCCTTCTCTTAAAAATATATAAGTTCGTTATAAAAACTTATTTATAATTTAGCCCGGCGTTATTTAAAAAGTTAAAGATATAATTAATAAGACTTACCGGTTTATAATAAGCTTTAAAATAATTACTTAAACTTTAAAGAGTTTAATAAATAATTTAGTCTTATTTTTAATAATATAAAGATAACCTCCTTTATATATAATATTTAATAATACCGGCTTATAATTATTAATACCTTTAAACGTAAAAAATAGATATTTAATATGCCGGCCCTTTAATATATTTAATATAAATTCTTTACCTGTAATATTTAAGGTTTTTTATAGAACCCTTATTAATATTAAGTTTTACTATTTAATTACAGTCTTTATTAATCTTTACCTTTTCCTTTATAACTATAATATTAAAAAGTCTAATATTAAATATTACTAAACCCTCCCCTTAAATACTTATTTATATTTATATCGCTATAATAATAGTATTTATTATTAAGCCCTTTATTAATAATAATAAACTTAATAATAAAGGTTTAAAGTATAATATCGCTATTTACTTTAAAAACTATAGTATAATTAAAGATATAAATACTTTATTATAGGCTAAAGATACTCTACTTTTTCTTAATTATTTACCTTAACGTTTACTTAAATATAACTACCGGTAATATTATTTTAAAAATTAATTTAATTTACCTTATAACGACTAATAGTAATTATAAACTTATTAACTTAATATTAAGGTATATTAACGTTACTTACCTATTTAATATTAAAAACTATAAAAACTCGACCTATAATATTTACTTTACCTTCCACCGTCTCTCCCTTAATAATAATATACTTACTACTTTTTATAAATCTATAAAATTATCCCTCAGGTAACATTAGAAGGGTACCTATAAATCGGGGGACTTAACGCCGGATATTATTTTCTATACTATAAAATCGTATATAAATAATATACTATTCTATAACCCCTACCCTTAAAAAAAGTAAGTTAGTATTTCTAATACCTCTAATACCTATATATAAAAGAGCTTAAAACATTTAATTAAAAAAACATCTAAACATTTAAAATAAAGTATACTTAAAACTAAAAGATACTGTATATTAAATTATAGCTTAGGCTATAATATTTAAACTTAACGAAGGTATAAAGTTTAATAAAGTAAAGGGAGCTTGTCTAATTAATTATAAATTAAAAGACTTCTAGAGGAATAAAATAAGCTTAAAAGGCTAAATAATACAGGCTAATAGTTTTTTTTAATATTTAAGTAATAGTACCGTACAATACCTTATTTAACAATCTACTTTATATTTATTCGTTAATATTAATCTTACCTCTCGATTATATAATTAAACTTTAATCTTAAACTTTATTATTAATAAGCTTTATTCTAACCACTATAATAATAATATATATATAAATATAAAAAAAAAAAGAAAAGGAATTCCTACTACTTTAAAGTTAGGTTTCCTATATTTATCGACTTATTTATACGCCTCTTACGACTAGGTTACGTAATAGCCGGTCTCTTTCTTTTACCTTTTACTTACTTTTAATTCCTTAACACTTTAATAAATAAATTAATATAATAAATAATAAAACTATTATCTCTATCCTCCTAATAATACCTTAACCTTAATTTAGGCACCTTTTTAATAAAACGCTCTTTATTATTAAAAAGCAACTCCTCCTTTTTATTAACGTTCGATAAATAAAAATAACTAAGTTACTTTATATTATAGGGATATATTTATATATATCTTTAATATTAAAGTATTTTAAAACGATATTAATTAAAGTATATAAGTCCCTAGACCTTCTTTTTATATTAAAAAGGAATATATTTTAAAGTAATATTAATAAATAAACCCTTTAAAGGCTTCTTGTTTTGCTTAAAGCAAAATTATAAAAGGTATAGTCTATTAAAGGCGTAGTTATAAGCGTTATAATAGAGAGGGCGGTTAAAAGCTTACTTATATTTAAAATCGGGGTTAGTTAGCTTTTTGAAGAAATCGCTTATTAACTTTCGAAAGTAAAAAGTATTAAAATACCTATATAAAATAATATTCGGCTTTTTTTTAGCCTCGATATTAGCCTTAAACTTAATTACCTTCTTTAAAAAATTAAAAAGGCTTTGGAAGTTAAGTAAAGCCTTAACTTTAAGCTCTATACGTTTACGTTCCGTTTAAAAGTTAATAGAGGTAATAAAAGTAATAAAATTTATTATAGTACCGGCTTAATTATTAATACCGTTATCTTTAATTAAAATAATACTTTAATAAAATCTACTTAATATTATTAATAATGTAAAAGTAACTCTATTAAATATAACTTCTATATACTTCTTCTTTACCTTTTCCTCTTTTAATACTAGCCGCTTATTATAAGGCTTCTCTCTTTAGCTTTCTTTTTAATTATAATAATACTACCGACTTAATCGAGGTAATTAAAATAATAATATAGAAGTAAATTAATAAAACCTGCCTTAATTCCTCTTATTCCTTAATTAATAATAAACGGTTTTTTTATAACGTTATTCTATATTAAAGAGGTAAAAATAAAGAGATAAACTTTACTAAACGATATTTTTAATATTAAGTATATTTATACTTATACCTATAGTTAAAATTATTAAAATAACGCAGTAATTATTATTAAAGTTAAAAAATTTATTATAAATAATCTTTCTATCAACAGGCCCGATATAAACTTTATATTAATTAACCGTCCTCCTAATTTAACTCTTAATAAAGCTATACTTATAATAAAAATAATTTATTAAACTTTAATTAATAATAATAAGTCCGGGCTTAATATTAATATATATAATTGTTTTTTTAATAGTATTAATTATAATAAAGGTTACTTTATTAAAAAGGAAATTAAAGTAACGATAATTATATATAAATAACCTTTAAATAAAGGTTAAATAATAATAAATATTTTAGGTTTATAAATAAAACTTTTTAAAAGCTTAAAGTCGTCCTTAACGCTGGTATATCTAAAAGTAAAGGTTTTAATATTAAATATTATAGTAACGATATAATTAAATAAAAGGATAGACTTAAGGAGAATATAATATAAATTATAGAGGGAGGTATAATTAAACCGAAAGTTTTTTTATTTATTAATGCGGTAAAGTTTATTTATAGTTATTAAGTTTATTGACTTTTAAAGGTTAGGATTCTTAAATATAGTTTAGAAATTAAAATTAATTATTTCTTCGGGGCTAAGTAAAATATAAATATACTTACCGGTACTTACCTTCTTTTAAAATTTTTTATATTTATTATATTTTCTTACTAATAAAAATCCTATATTTAAAGGTAAATAAATAAATTATACTTTAAGTAAAGTATCTTTATTAATTTAAACCGGCCTTACTATAAATATCTTCTCTTTACTTTTATCTCTTTAAATATCTCTTAATTTAATTAGAGATATTATTTTAATCGTAAACTTATTAATAAACTTTAAAAAATAAAATAAAATAATACTTTTCCTATAACCGGTAATAATTATTAAAACTACGTCCTATTTATCTATAATAAATAATTCCGTAGCCTTAATCTAACTAAATCTAAAGCGTCGATTATCTAATTAAAATTAATAGTTAAAACTATATTAAACCGCTATTATTAATAGGGGGAAAGGAGGGGAAATAATAAGAATTAAATATTTTAAAGGAAGAAGTTACTATTAAGGAGGAAAAGTAATTAATATAATTGTTTAATAAATTTAAAAAGTCTATTACTTTTTATTATAAAGTTAAAAGTAGCTATCTTTAAAATAATATATTAACCTACTTTAAAAATCATATTTATAATTACTCTTTTGTAAAATAATTAATTGTCTTTAAATAAAAACTATACTATTAGAATTCTCTAATTTGTATTATCTTTAGTATTTATTTTTTCTATATATTTAATATACTTAATATATAGTAATAATATAAAGTTAATTTCCCCTATAATTAATTTATATTAACTGCTATATTAACCTACCTTATATTCTCTCTAATTAGCGATTTAAATAATAAGTATTTATTTTTAAACGTCCTAGTATATTAATTATACTATACTATCTAGAAATATAAGATAGTAGTTAATATTTTAATAAAACGTTTTAATTATATAGGATATAGGCTATTGAACGTATACGGGTTATATAAGGTATATATAGAAAAGCTAGCGTTAAAGGTATAATGTATAAACTAAGTAAAATATTAGTTTAAATTTAAAATAAAAAAGGTAATATTTAAAATAATACCAAGGTTAAGGCTAAATTAAATAAATTAAATATAGACCTAGGCATTATATAAACGTTAAGTGGCATAAGTTTAACGATTATTACCGGCTTTACTTTTAATAATAGAAAAGTTTAAACTTATAGTATATTTATTTAAAAGTAAGTATTAAATAAACGGTTATTCTTTATTAAATAGATTAATTAAACTTATTATTAAAACTATAACCGGAACTTACCTTAGCCTATAAAGTAAATTAATATATAGCTTTTTTAATACTTTAATCTCCTTAAATAAATATTAATAATTTATATAAATATTTTTATATATCCTTTCTTTACCTTACCTTCTAATACACCCTATATTCCCTACCCCTACCGTTGCTTATATATAATATAAAGTAAATACGTTATTTAGCTTTTTTAGAGTTTAAAAAAATATAAAGACCGTTAATTATAATAACTTACTTTTTTTTTTTATTATACCCGGTAAGCCTTTTAAGCCTATTTATAACCTGGAGCCCGGTATAAACGTAAGTTTGGTTATTAATAATAACTATTGCTCTTTATTTTAATTTAATTATACCGGTAATCGTTATACCTTTATTTTATTTTTATTTATTAATTAAAATATAAAATAAATAGGTAGGTAAGTTAATAGTAGTAATATAAAGTAACGTTTAAAGTTATTTTTAATTTAACTATTTACTATAGTAAAGTATATTATTATCGGTTATTAATATCCCTTTAATATCTTTAAATAAAAGCCTATTTATACGTTAAAATCTAATTTATATTTATAGTTTATAAAAAGGTAGGACTTTAGCCGTTTAAACCTAGGCCTCTATATAACGGTAAAAACTTATCTTTAAACCTTATTTATACTAATTCTTTACCTTTTATTATTACCGATACTTATTTAAACTTTAAGCTAGACGTTAAAGGCGTATTATAATGTTAATCTTAGTGTATATAAAGCTATATATACGGTAGAAAGGTAGTTAGCGATAACTTTATTTAACTATTATATTTAAATATAATTATATATTTATTAATAAATTTATTTACGCTTATAATAAGCTACGTCTTTCTTTATTATAAGTAAAATACCGTTATAGTTTAATACCTGACTTATATCTTTACGTCCCTTTCTTTTATTAAATAATTATAAGTTAATACCGATTAAATAATAAACTTTTTATATATTAGCTTAAATATAAATAAATACTTTATATAATAAATATATATAGAGAGTATTAAGCCTATATATTATATATAAAAAACGGCGCGCTAAACGTAAGTTACTTAAATAATAAACCTCCCTACTATCGCTTGCTTATAGTACTATCTTAACCTTCCTTTTTTAAAACCTAACTTATTAAGTATATACTTATAACCTATTATAGTATAAGCCTAAGGTTAAGGCCTCGGTCCTTCCTTTATTGATTTATCTTTATTTTTCTATAGGTTAAAGTCCTTACTATAAATGCCTTAGGAATTTATTAATAGCCTATTAACGTTTAAATATTGTAAGTAAGTATTTATAATTTTAAAAAGATTGTCTATCGCTGTTTTATTTTTAATATAGGTTTAATTAACGTATTTCTTTATAGTTTTAATAATATATATTTCTATATTATAATTTAATATAAAGGCACCGCTATTTGTCTGTTAAAAAGTAATTATATTTTATTAATTTATAATTTAAAATAAGATAGTCTTATAGAATAAGTAAACCGGTTTAATTAAAAAGACCCTTTAACGATATAACGTAATTATAACGGAGCCGAGCTTATTTATTATCTTTATATTATACTATTTATCGGAGTTATAAACTATTACCGGCTTTAGCCCGGTTATAATTAAATATAATAATAGTATCTAGAAATAGAATACCTTAAAACGACCTTTATATTAGTTATATAGTTACGTAGCCTCCTTTAAATAAGTAAGTATAAATATTAAACTTCTGCTTTCCTCCTTTAGTAATAAGTAAGTTATAAAGTCTTTGAGGGTAGTTAAGAATTGCCGGAGCTCTGTATAGTTATATTCCTGCTTACTATTAGCCGGGTTAGGAGTTATATATATATTAATATATATATCTTATAGGTAAATTAATAATAGGTCTTTATTAAATAGGTATGCTAGTAGAGTAGGTATATCGAGCCTTTCTATAGTAAAATAGTTTTAAATAAGGTCTAGAGGTTTTTTAATCGACTTTATTATTAATAGTTATATTTAGTTATTGATAGTCTAGACCTTGCTTTACTATTTATATAGTTTAAGCGTTTACTGTATATTTAATATTTAATCCTATATATTAATAGTATAGGTAATGTATTTAAAGTTTTACGATAGTATATTTTTAAATAGGTAGAAGGGCACCTTTAAATTAACTTCGGGTTTATTTTTTTTATCGAATAATTAAATGTCGATTATTAAAGTTATATAGACTTACAGTAGTTCTGCTCTAGCCTCTTTATTTATTTAACTTTATATATAT
This sequence comes from Cercophora samala, assembly GCA_030512305.1. Lineage (NCBI taxonomy): Eukaryota > Fungi > Ascomycota > Sordariomycetes > Sordariales > Lasiosphaeriaceae > Cercophora > Cercophora samala. The sequence continues at coordinate 20,752 of JAULSY010000206.1, read as the reverse complement.
AGGGGCGTATAGTTTATTATAAACTATAGTTTTAGCCGGTTATTATTTTATTTAGTTACGTTTAATTAGAGGTTAATAGAAACGAGCCGAGACTACGGCGTATTTAAAGCTAAGCGCTATATTATTATTTATATTTTTACTATAAAGCGTAGGAATATTGTAAATAAATTTACCGGGGTAATAGAGCTGTTTATTATTTAAGCTTTAATATAATCTAGACTTAAAGGTATCGTACTATTAATAGAGGAATTAACGTTAATTACTTACTATATTTAATTTATTAAAATAATACCTTTTATATTTACCTTTAAACTGTAAATAGCTTTAATTAAAGTCAACGCTCTTTTATAATTATATATAGGCTTATAATAACGGCGGCGCCACTATCTTTCCTAATCTTTATTAATAATCGGTTCTTATATTTAATAGTTTAATTATTTAATACCTATAGTAACTTTAACCGATTAATCTCTAACCTTTTATAAATATAAAGAGGCTTAATAAAGTTAGGTTTTTTCCGGACTATAAATAAAGTTAAAGAAAATATAACTATTAACGTTAATATAATTAAAGTATAAGTATTTAAATAGGTATAGAGTAGTATTAACTTTTTTATATTACTTATTTATATAATTATTTAACGGTAATTCCGTTTTTTAACGACTTATTAGTTAATTCGTTACTTAGTAATTTCCTTTAAATATAGCGTACGGAAGGTATTTACCGTAATACTATTAAAGCTATAGATAACGATAGGAATGCCTTAAGCTAAGTCTGCCTTAAAAGCCTTTATTGTCCTTAAACGTTAACTTACGCCGTTATAAGTTTAAAACTTACTATATACCTAAGTAAATAAAGTTAAGGTAACGCTTTATTTAATAAGTATAGCCTTTCTACATTTACCGTCCCCTTTTTTACTTATTACTATAGACCCTTTAGCCTTTATAGTAACTTTAATATAAGGTATTAAATATTAATATTTAAGCTTAGTTCGCTTAATAAGTTATAGGGCGTGTTATTATAGTGTAGAGGAGTGTAAGGCTTTATATAGTAGTTTAGCCGTTTAAGGTAAAGTAGAAGCCTGATTTTTAATAATAATTATGTATTTTCCCTATATAACTATTTATTTTATATACTCTTACGTATCTTTCCTTTATTAAATAATATTATAGGTTTAATTTTATACTTTAAGGTAACCGGCTAAGTCTCTTAAACTTAATATATAATAAGCTATAAGATAATTCTAAAGCTATATAGTATCGTCGTAATACTTTATAAGTTTACGATAGTCTAATTTAATATTTATAATATTTATAATATATATATAAAGTTAATTAAATATACCTCGATATAGAAATTTATAATAGGGTCTAGTTTATTATATTTATTAATAAAACCGTATTCGAGATATATAACGTCTTATTATATATAGAAGTATAGCTAATTTAAATTAAAAGCTTTAATACTTTATATTAATATTCCCGTCCTAGAATATAAAACGTATTATATCTCTAATAAAGCTAGTCTATTAAATAGGCTAGAGCTTTATATTAATTTATATTTAAGGAATATAACGTATTAATTATATACTTTACTTACTTCTTACTATCCCTTTATTTATTCTTTATAAACTACCCCCCCTATAAAAGTACCTATCGCGATCTAATATTACTATATCTTTATTATATTTCAGTAATACTATATTTAATCTATTAAACCCCTCCTTTCTTTAAAGCCATTATAAGGCTATAATATTTTATAAATAGCCGCCGCTTACTTTATATTAAAGCTTACATTATAAAACCTTTATAAACTAATAGCAAAATTAATATTAACCTTGTCTTAGAGGTACCGCTTTATTATTATTAGAAGGTCATTTACCGTTATTTTCCGGCTAATATAACCGATACCGGTTACCTTCGATAGTATAGTAGTTTAAAAGTCTTCCCTCCTTATAACGATTAATAATATCTTATCGTTATAATAATTAAGTAAATTATATAGGTTTAATATCTATAATAAGACCGTATTATACTAAAGGTATAAGTCTGCCGTTAGAAACGCCCCGTCATTCTTTATCGTACTTATAATTAAGCCTGGCTTACTAAATAGAGGGCTTACGTCCCCTTTACTTAAATAAACTACCGGTATAGCGCTATCTTTTAATAAATAAGCAGGTAATATACAGAATATTAAAGGCTAGAATTAACAATAGGTTATAGTAAAGCTTAATTCCTTAGGCTTAAATATAAGGTAAATAGTAATAATTTAATAGTAGCTTAGAGGGGTAGGCAGTAACTATTACGTTAATAAGCTATTTAAAAACTAACGTTACTTTATATAACTATACTACTAACTACTTAATAGGCTATTCTTTTACTAATAAAGGTTTATATAAATATATTAAAGAAATAACGGTATTAAGATATAACTATAGAGGTAAAGGAGAGAGGCTAACTTACTATAAACCTTAATCTTACGCCTAGCTATAATAATATTAGTAAACCCTTTATTACTTTCGATCTATTTTAATTACTTTTAATTATTACAGCCGGCGCAGCGACTCTATAGCTTATAGAACTTAGAGGCTTAGCGTATATCGACGATAGTATATTAAGCCCTATCTTCACTAATAATCAAGTAGTATATAAATTTAAAGTCCTAATATAGGACGTCTTTAATTAGGCTAAAGTAAATACTTACTAAGTTTAAAGTACTACCGCCGCAAGCCGCTAACTATAGGTCTAGCTGGTAGTAAAATCGCAGGGCCTTATTATAAGCCTCTTAGTTTATTTAAAGTAATAAAGATAAAGATAAGGCTTAAATATTCTATATAATTATAAGCCGATAAGCTTTAATACTAACGTTACTTATTATATTATCCCGCCTCTCCTTCTTAAAGTTAATAACGATTAATTAAGGTCGGTAAGTACTTTCTTCGGCTAGGAATAACGCTTATATTATAGCCTGTAGCTTTATCGGTAGCCTATCGAAGTATTAAAACGCTTTAGGGCTATCGGTACCTATTGTAGCAAGTAAAGCGTGCCTTACTTTTAAGTCTAATTAAGTCTTAATAATTAGGCGTTACGTCTTCTCTATTACGCCTACTCTACCGGCCGACCTATAATTAACAGACGGAAGCTTTTATATATCTAGCTTTATATATTAAGCGGTTAAAGTTATAGGTTTATAATACTAATTCGGTATCGGACTATAACTAACCTATATAATATATCGTTTAAAAATAAAAGTTAACTTTTATAATATATCGTTTAAATAAAGATAGAAGTTAAGTTACGTAATATATTGTCTATAAATAGAAGTTAAACTATAGTATTAACTATATCGATAGGTAAGGCTGTTGTTTTATAAAGATAATAGTCGAATTTCGAGAAAGAGTAAACCTAACTAAACCTAAGAGTAAAGTATACCGTATAGTAAATACTTAATTTATTTAATAATCCTTCTTTATTCTCCTACTTTACTTATTAAAGCCTATTAAATAATAAAAAGTAAAATACTTAAGGAAAATTTAAACAAAAATAAAAACGGTAAGAGTAACCTCCCTACTAAAGTAAACCTTACTATATATATCTAGTATCTTCTATTTAAAAGAGACCCTACTTTAAAGCCTACTATTAATACCGTATTAAATAAAGCATTAACCTTAATATAATTAAAATATATTTAATTTATAAATATAATATTTAATTTAATACCTAACATTATATTTAAGCCGTTCTTATTTTATAAAAGGCATTTTCTAAATTTATCGGAACTTAAATAGTCTATTTATATTAACGGTACTAATAGTCTTAATAATTAAACCTTTAATATTATACTTTAAATAAAGTAAGTATCACGCTATAATAATAATTACAATAAATATTAAAACAATAATAACGGTAAGAATAAAGCTAAAGACTTTACCCCTTTAAAGCAATTACCTAACTATTCCACTATTTAAACATATATATATATTATATATATAACTAGCTAGAAAACCCGTTCTCTGGGCCAACCGCTTGCGGTGCGTAAGGTATAGTCGCCCTACTCCCCTCGTAGCCTCCCTCTTTTATTAGCTATAGGGCGCCGCGAAAGGAGCAGAGATTCTGTCTATAAGCCCTACTCCCTTCGCGGCCCTCCTCTTTTATTAGCTATAGAGCGCTACAAGAGAAGTGAGGACTTTATTTATAAGCCCCACTTCCCTTACAGCCCTACTCTTTTATTGGCCAGTAAGCGCTTGATTTTTTTCTATTTTACTTATATTTATAATTAAAGTAGGAAAAAGGAAAACCATGCTTATATTTATAATTTATTTATACTTATAAGCGATATAGGAAAAAGGTAAGGTAATTAATTATAGACCGGTAAGTAAACGGAAGTTAATTAATTATAATTAAGAGAGGTTAATTGTAGACCGGTAAGTAATTAGCGATTAGTAAGTAAATAAGAGTTAATTGACTATAGACCGGTAAGTAAGTAGAAGTTAATTACTATAATTGAGAGATAGCGATTATAGACCGGTAAGTAACTAGCGATTAGTAAGCGAATAGAAGTTAATTAACTATAATTAAAAGAGGTTAACTATAGATTAGTAAGTAAATAGAAGTTAATTAATTATAGACCGGTAAGCAAACGGAAGCTAATTAATTATAATTAAGTATATAGCCAATATAAAAATAGTATAAAGTTATATAGCCGATATAAAAATATTAAAAAAATCACGCGTTTACAGCGGTTTTATTTTACGATTAAGTTAAAACCTATATAATCGATAAATAAGGGGACGGCTATTAAATAAAGTTAGTAATCGATGTTTTTTTTTAGTTTATTTATAAGTATATGTAATATTAGGAATATATTTAGGATTTTTTTTTTTAAATTTAATTATACTTATATATAATGTGGGAATATTATTCTAAGATTTTTTTTATTTTACTTATACTTATAACCGATATAAGGAAATATCGGAATATTCCTAATTTAATTGTACTTGTAAAGGATATGGGAATATTTTTCTAAGATTTTTCTAATTTAGTTGTACTTATATACGATATAAGGAAATCTTAGAATTCTTTTTATTTAATTATATTTATATATAAACTGAAAAAAATATTAGTAATTCTTTTATTTAATATATACTATACTTTGGCTAATATGTTTTTATAAAATATATATATATAGTATTAAATAGATATTTTATCTTTAAGTTTTATATAGCTTTAATATTCGTTTACTTTTTATTTTATTATAATCTCTTTATCGTTATTACCCTTTACTTTATTATCTTTACCGTTATCTTTATTAAGACTTTCTTTAACCGCTAACCTATATTTCTTTTAAAGTTCTAGGTAATTATATCTTTAAGCTATAATATAGAAGTATATAATGATATTATTAGTTCGCTTATGATTTTTAAGTTTAAGTAGCTATCTATATTAGTTACTAAGGGGGTGTCTTTATCTTCCGAAGTAGGCTATACTAAAGACCTCCTTTTTTTTAGGTAGTATTATTATTACTTTACTATTATTAAATAGTAACCCTTTATATTTTTCTTTAATAATACTCTCGAATATCTTATACTTCTATTTAATTATTAAAATAATTATTTCTTTAGTAAATAAATATACGCCGGTGTATTTTTTAAAGTCGCTGCTTTAATTATTATTTTTTCCTTTTAAATTTAGCTAAAATAAATACTTATAGTAAAGGCCTTTATAAAAGTCAAAGGTTAATAGGTTTAATATAATGACTTTACGTTATTATTTTATTAAGTATAAGTTAGTATTATTTAAGTTTACATTATAAATATATATTAATTAGGGGTATATAGTATTAGGGAATTATTTACAGATAAAGTAATATACTATATATACTTTTTTAATATAAAGGCTAATATATATATTATATATTTTATTAACGATATTTTTAATAAACTTATTATTATTTTCGACTATCTTAACGGTAATAGTATATTTATTTATTATATTTATTAAGCGTAATTAGTTAAAGTTAGTAGTTATACTTCTAATTTAAAAAGTATTATTTTCTTTTCCTTTATTATTAAATATATCCTTTTAACCGGTTTTTACCTCCTTTATAAGTCTTAAGCCTAATTTTTAATTACTATTATCTTTTTTATTTTTTATATTACTTTATTCAGTACTTTTAATTTATTTAAGAAGTATAATACTATCTTTACTATTATTAAATTTTATAATTATACGGTTATAGAGATATTTTTATTTAATATTTAGTTTAAGCCTATTAATATTAATTATTATCTAAAGGTAACTTAGTATAAAGTCGTTTATTATAACTTTAACTGTCCCTAATATAAAAGTTTAAATTATAGTCTTTTTACTTTACCAATTAGAGGTAGGTATTAATTAGGGAAAGATAGGTACTTTAAAGAATATATATAGGATTATATTTTAAATAGTAGCTAGTAAGAATAAGCTATAGAAAGACCCGGGTAATACCCTATTTATTTATTTATTAAGGCCTAGGGTATTATAACTTATATTTGTACTTTGAATATTATATAGAGGGGAGGCTAAATATTAAGGTCCTATATTATTATTTATATATTGAAGTGGCTGGTTTTTTAGTGTTTAGGGGTTTTATAGGGGGTTGCCTTTAAAGGAAGGTGGTATTATTAGGCTTACTTAAGTAGAGTATTATTAAATAAGTAACCCCCCGTTCCGTCGATAATAATTATAGTTATTATTTATTATAAAGTATATATTGTCTCTATCTTTTAAATATTAAGAAACTGCCTAGTAACGGTATTTACTAGTATAAATTTAAAAGAAATTAACCTTTATATTTATTTTATTATAAATGGTAATTACTATTACCGGTCTTTTTTTATAATTAATACGGTTATATATTTAAAGTATTTAAATTAGTAAGATAATATTATAAGTATAAATAACCTTTATATTAAAGTAATTTATATTTATATTTAATATTAAAGTAACGATAATAATACCGTTAATATTTCTTTAAATATTAAATATATTATTTTAAATAACTTAGTTTAACTTTATATAGTAAAAGTTAAGCTTAAGCTCTTTAGAGAGCTATTTTCTTTAAGCGAGGGATATTATAAATATAATCCCCCTTTTGTTTTTATTAAGTTTAAAAAAAATTACGTTTTAAGGGATCTTTCTATATTTTAAATTAAGGTATTAATAGTTTAGGTTTTTTTTAATAAATTTTATTTAGATAATAGAGAATTAGTGTTTCTTTATTTTAATTTTTTTAAAGAAGGTTATTATTTCCGATAATAATAAGGTATTTATTATAAGGACCTGGATTGGTAAGATTATATTAAGCTTGTTATATATACTTTTATATATTAGTCGATAGTTATCGTAAGACTATAGCGTCTTTTATACTTTATTTAAAATAACGCGGTTAATTTTTCCTAAGTACTTTTAACCTTTAATAGTTTCTTTAAACCTATAATACTTAAATGCCTCTAGGGTAATTAGTAAGATAGAATATTCTACGTCGATAGCCGTTATTTTAATTAAATAAATAACGATACGGATATTATATATTTATAAAATCTAGAGGGAATCTTATTATAGGGCTTTAGTAAGTTATATAATAATCGTTATTATATTTTCCGATATATAAGTTAGTAAAGTAAAGATTATAGATTTATTAAACTTAACTTTAGTTATATATAAGATTTTTTTATAACTGTTAAATAGCTTTTTAAATATTTAGAGCTAATAGTTATATAGGTTAATATCTTTCTTTTTTATTATTTTATAGAGTATTTTAGTTGTTATTAAAGATAAGAGTTTGGCTATTTTTATAGTTTATTTTTTAATTTATTTATTAGTTTTGTCTATATTATGAGAGTTATTAAACGGTTTAAGTTAAAATAGTATAAAGACTTATTATTATTATTTAAAAAGATTAGTAAATTTAAGGAATTTATGTTTAACTTTAATTATTATAATATAATACTAGGTCGTAGTTAATATTTTATAATTATATATAAAGTTTAAGGTTTTGTCTTCTTTATCCGGTATATTTAAGTTTATTAGTTTCTTGTTTAAGGTATTATTTGTTTTATTAAGGTATTTACGATTTATTACTTTAGTAAAGTAGCGTTAGATTTATATTTTAAATTTATTGCTGGTTACTTTGGAAGTGAGATCCTTAAGGGTCTTTATTAAGATATTGCCCTTTATTATATCTTTAGTTAGGTCTGTCGAAAAGACCTTTTTCGAGAATAGGTATAGTATTAAAATACTTAAATTACTTTTAACTTTTTAGTAAAATAGGTGTATAATAAGTTAATATATTATTAATATTTAATTAACTTTAAGGTAGTATACTTTTTAAATTAGGCGGTTACTTTTTTTATTAAATCTTTTCTTTCCTTTAATAATAAAGATGGCTATTGTATTATTATAAATAAATAGGTTGCGATTGTTTTATAGTATATTAAATATTTTAAGGCCGAGTATTTTTAGTTACTGTAAGGGTAATTTTAATGTAAAATAAATAGCGATAATAAGCCTTTTAAGAAACCTCTAGTTACTTTTGAGGTAATTAGACTTATTAGTGTTTAGGATAATACCGTTTTGGAATATCCCTGGGTTATATCGAATTATATATTAGGTAAGTATTAATAAGTATTTTTTAATTATATTTTTATTATTCCGATATTTAATATAGAAAAACCTAGGCTAGGTATTGTCTCGATCTTTATAAAGCGCCGAGATATTAATAGTAACGTTTAATTTAAATAAAAGCTGCGTTAAGGCGTTCTTTACTTTAGTAATAGTAGTGATTATAAGGTTATATATAATAAACCGGTTAAGGATAATCCTTTCGATATAGTAATTTAGGCGATATTAAGCTACTTTTTTTATATTACGCGACTTTACTATTATTACTTTAAGTTGGTTTTTAAGTATGTAAATTATATAGATAATGGTTAGTTTGAAGTTGTCCTTTAGTTAAAAAACCTTAATTTAAAGCCGTTAAATAGATTTAATAAGTGGTTTATTTATATAAGCTATTAGTATTATTTCTTTATATATAAATATAATTAAAATAAGAAAAAAGTAGGATATATTTTTAATTTATTTATAAGTATAAATAAAAATGGAAAAAATAAAATCTTGGAATATTTTTAATTTGTTTATAAGTGTAAATAAAAATTAAAAGAAATCCTGGAATATTTTTATTTCGTTTGTAAGTATATATAAAAATTAAAAAAAATCCTGGAATATTCCTATTTCGTTTGTAAGTATAAAAAAAAATAAAAATAAAAACTTTAGAATATTTTTAATTAGGTTATAAGTGTAATTAAATAAATAAAAAAAACTTTGGAATATTTTTATAATTCGCTTATACTTATAAATAAATTTAAAAAAAAAATATTTTTCCTATAATTCGCGTGTATTTATAAATAAATTAAAAAATAAATATTTTTCCTATAATTTACTTATATTTATAAATAAATTAAAAAATAAATATTTTTCTTATAATTCGCTTGTATTTATAAATAAATTAAAAAATAAATATTTTTCCTATAATTTATTTATATTTATAAATAAATTAAAAAAAAAAGGAATATCGAATTTTCTTAAATAGGTTATATTTATAAGAGATTTAGAAATAATAGGAATTAAAAATATACTTTATAGTTAACTTATTAAAGCTTTAAAGTAGAGGGTAGTTTTTATTAGTTATAGAAATATATAGGGGTATAAGTCTTGATTGAACTTTACCGGTGTTTTTTATTTCCTATTATAGTTTAGGGCGAAGTAAGTAAGTATTATTTATATAATATTATCGGATTGTTTATTATTTATTAGTTAGTTAAATAGTAATTATTATATCTTTACGATATTTTTAATTATAACTATCTCGGTTTTATATACCTGTATTATAGCCTTTTTTTAAGTTTTAGTTAAGATATTTAGTAGGATAACGCCTTATGCCCCTTATTAGTTTAACTGCTGTATATATAGGCGTAAAAGGAAAATTATAATACGATAATATTTACTTAAGTATCGGTTTATATCTTTAAACTTTTTTAGTTTTTAATTATTATTTTTATTTAGTTAAAGTCTTATAATAATTAAGCCGATTTCTTATTTTTTAAGGTTTACTATTAATTAATTAAAGGTTATTATAAGGGTCCTGGTATACTCTTGAATTTATAATGCCTTCTTTTTGACGTTTAATATAAAGGCGGCGATTATATATTATTTATAGAGGAGTTTATAGTCGAAATTTTTTATTAATTTATTGAACCTTTATATTATTAAAAATATATTTGTCTCTTTATTTTTTAAATCCCTTATTATATTAGTATCGATTACCTTTTTTTTATTTAAAAATAATATTAATATATCTATCTTCCTTTCCTTTAATTTAACGTAGTAATATATTTTCGATTTAATATTTTAAATTAAGTAAAAAATATGGTTAGGGCTGTTTTAGATACTGTAGATATTTAATATATAGCTTTTAATTTATTATTTGGTTTATTTATTATCGCTGTTAAATTTAAATGCTTTAAGGTAAAAAGTATACTTTACTTTAGTATTTAAGTTTATTAGGAAGAACTTAAATTAGTCGAGATTATTGACTTTAGTTATAAGGTCGTTGAGTTATTTTTTATTTTAGCTTATTTTTACGGTACTATATTAAACTATGTTTTTTTATAGTAGTTTATTATTATCGGCTGTTGGATTAAATATGCTATTTTTATTAAGGTATTTATTAACGTGGTAATTATATAGGCTTTTGAAGTATAGCGGGATAATGTTATAGTATGATTTATAAATAATAAGTTTTGCTTTTTTTTATGTATATAGATATACGTAGATAAGGGCTTTATTTTTTTTGTTAGAAGCGGTATTTATAGTGGGGTAAGTGGTAGTTTTTTTAAATAATTAGTATATAGTTATAAGTAATATATTATAGAAACTTTAAAGTAAAATATAAAGTAAAAAAATAAATAATAAAGTAAATTTTAAAAGTATATAATTAATTATTTACCTTTATGTTATTTAATTAAATTTTTTTTTTTTTTTTTATTTATTATAGTTATAAAAGGAAATTAAGAAAAAAATAAATAAAGAAAAAAAAAAAGATAAAGAGAAAAAAAAAGAAAAAATAGTGTAGATCGGTTATTAAGTTATAAGTATAAGTTTTTTTTATAAAAATAAAAAAGGATTTAGTGTTGTTAATTATAAGTAAGAAAGTTTAATTTAATCGAAAAAATTATTATTAATTATAAAAAGGAAGGTTTAATTTAATTAGGAAAAATTTTCGTTAGTAGTAATAGGGAAGGTTTAGTTCTTCTAATTTAATTTAATGCCTTTTAGTAGTTTTTAATGCCTTTTAATATTTATTTAGAGTTTTTAACGTTATTAAGCCCGTTAGTATTAAAAGTATAGACTAAGTAAGTTTAAAAAATTCGTTATTCCGGGAAAAAATAAGGCGGAAAAAGTAAGGCTTAGTTTTATAAATAAATAGACCTCTTCCTTCTTTTTTAAACTTTTACCTTTTAAAAAACTTTTCTTCTTACTTACTTTTAACTTCTTAACCACGCCTTTAAGCCTTTTCTATAAATCCGTTTATAGTTATAAATAAATAGCCCTTTTTAAAGGTTATACCTTTACTTCCTTTACCTTTTTTTTTTAATTTTTTCGATTTAATAAAAAAATTGACTTTTATTTATTCCGGTTATATTTATAATTAAACGACTTTAATTAAAGGTTTTACCTTTAATTACTTTTTTGTTTTTTTTTAATTTTTTTAACTTAGTGATTTTTCGTTTATTACTTTTTAACTTTAAGGAAAACTTTAAGTTTAACTTTTTAGGTTAGGGTTATTAAGTAAGTTCTTTAAAATCTTGTTTTTTGTTTATTGGCTTTTTTCCTGGTTTATTTGTAAGTACGATTAAATTGTAAGAAATTGGCTTTTTTTTGATTTTATTTATACTTGTAATTGAATTTGAAAAATCTTATTTTTTTCTGATTTTATTTATACTTGTAATTGAATTTGAAAAATCTTATTTTTTTCTAATTTTATTTGTACTTGTAATTGAATTTGAAAAATCCTATTTTTTTTCTGATTTTTTTCTGATTTTATTTGTATTTGTAATTGAATTTGAAAAATCCTATTTTTTTTTTGATTTTTTTCTGATTTTATTTGTATTTGTAATTGAATTTGAAAAATCCTATTTTTTCTGATTTTTTTCTTATTTTATTTGTATTTGTAATTGAATTTGAAAAATCCTATTTTTTTCTGATTTTTTTCTTATTTTATTTGTATTTGTAATTGAATTTGAAAAATCCTATTTTTCCCGGTTTTATTTGTATTTATAATTGAATTTGAAAAATCCTATTTTTTCTGGTTTTATTTGTATTTATAATTAAATTCGAAAAATCCTATTTTTCCCGGTTTTATTTATACTTGTAATTAAATAAGCGAAAAAAAAATAATTATTAATAGTGTTTTAACTATACTTTTTAAAAAGTCTATTAATTATAGCGGTAGTTATAACGGTAGTTTTTTTATTACTTTTATTATTAGTAGTTATAATATTTAGGGTAGAAATAAAGTTAAAGATACCTTTGAAAATAAGACTGCCGAGGAAATTGTTATTAAGATTAAAGAGAAGGCTACTATTAATGCCGAGAAGAAGAGGATTATTATTAAAAAGAGAGTTATTATTAAAAAGGTTAATACCGAGAAGAAAGTTGCCGAAAAGAAGGCTATTAAAAAGAAGGCTGCTGAGGAAAATGTTATTTAGGAAACGACTGTTAAGGAAAAGGTTAATAATGATTAATTTAATAATAATTAAGTTGTTAAGGATAAGGTTATTAAAGAAAAGTAATTACGTTGTGAATTAAAGTTTATTTATAAAAAATAGGAGTTAAAGTAAATTAAGGTTACCGTTAAAGTATAGTAAGTTTAAATTAAGTTAAAGGAAAATAACTTTAATTTTAATAGTTTTTTAAAGGAGAAGTAGAAATAGTTAAATTAAAAGTTGGCTGAGGATTTAGAATATAAGGAGTAAGAGCAAGTAGAAAGAGAGTAAATTATTATAAAGGCAATTATAACGGAGTAAGTTAAGTAGGAATTTACCGTTAAATATAAGGTTAAGAAATTAATCGAGGTTAAATATATAATTTAAATTAACGATAGTTTTTAGTTTATTACGTTTATTAAAACTGCTGTGGCTAAAGATATTGATATTATAGTTTAAATTATAAAAGTAATTATTTAAAGCTTTAATAAATTTAAAGGACGTAGTTGTTTTTATTTAGCCGATAATTAATTTAAATATAAGCGTTATAAATTTACCGGTATAAAGAAAGGTAAGTTTAGTTTTAAAGGCTTTAAAGTTTAAATAATTTAAAATAATATTTTTAACGATAATATATATTTAAGATTTACTTTAACTTTTAATAATTTAATTAAAGTCTTAGTCGTTAAATTTAAATATTTTACTGAGTTTAATTATAACGATTTTAAAACCGATATTTATTAATTTAATATCGTTACGTTTAATTTCCCTAAATATATTTATTATTTAAATTTAAAGTTTAAGGAATTAGTATTTAGTTTTATTATATTTAGAGATTATTAGACTATAAATTTAAATTAGAAGTTTATTTTTATTAAGTTTAATATAGTCGATATTAAAGAGGATAACGAAATTAAAGTAAGTATATTTTTATATATTTCTTTTAATGTTTATTAACTTTAAATTTAGAAATAGGTTATTAAAAAGAAGGTTAAACTGTTTAGCTAAATATTTACCTTTAAGTTCGATAGCCTTAAGATTTATCGGGCTATAGGAAATTACGGATTTTTATTTAATAATAAATTTAATTTTTATACCGTTTTAAACGGAGAGTATAAGTATTTTCTTTATTTTAATTATAAGTATAAATAAGGTTAGGAGAAAAATCTAGGTTTTATTTTTTTTATTTTAATTATAATTATAAATAAATTGGGGAAAATATTTTTATTTTTTCTTTTTTATTTGTAATTGTGAATAAATTGGGAAAATATTTTTATTTTTTCCTTTTTATTTATAATTATAAATAAATTGGGAGAATATTTTTATTTTTTCCTTTTTATTTATACTTATAATTAAAATGGAAATAATCTTTCTTTTTTTTTTATAATTTATTTATATTTATAAATAAGTCGAGGTAATTTAAGAATTATATTAATATTTATTATTAAGTATTAAATTCTTTAGTCTTTATTGTATTTAGTAATTTAAGAACGTAAAGGTCTGCTTTAAAATGCTTATATATACCTTTATTTTCGATAAGATTTAGAATATGTTTAATAATATTATTTAGATTTTTATTATTTTCCTTAAAAAAGATAGTTTTATTTTTTACCTTTTTTAAAATAGTAATTTATTTATTTCTAGTAATAAAAAAGCTACTAGCGATATTATATTTAATTAATATATTATTTAAGTAGTCTTTAAGCTATTAAAGTTTATTTAGTTTAATAATTATACCGATAGTACGTTAAGCGATAATGTTATACGCCGGTATTAAAAGTAGGAAGCCTTTAATAATAACTTTAACGTTAAATTACCTATTATATATCTTAGTTTTTTCTTTAACGATATTTTTAGAGCTTATTATATTAAACAAGTTTTTTATTACCGCTACGTAAAGGAAGTCCTTATTTTTAGCTATATTTAAAAGAGTAATAAGATTAACGTTATTAACTATATCTCTATCGTTATTTTCTTAATAAATAAGTAGAAGTTTATTAAGGAGGACTTAATATTAGTTTTAGAAGGGAATATTATAAGATTTTATTATTTTAATATTTATAATAACGTTATAGATATTTTTAAGGTTAATATAAATAAGCTTCGGGGTATTTAAGATATTATAAAACTTTTAATTTACAGTTAGTAGTTCCGTTTCTTTTAGAAAGTTAAGTTTAAGGGTTTTATTTTTAAATAGCGCGATAATATAATAATTTAAGTTACCGATTAAAAGGCTTAGTTAATTAGGTTTTATTATATTTTTATAGAGCCTTTTAATATTATTATATTTAGTAAGATTTTAGATTCGACTGTTAAGATTATAGGTTCGATTAAGGTGTATATTGGTAATATTAAAGATATTAGTGTTTTTCGGTATATCGTAAAGGATTTATTTTATACTTTCCGGATAGTTTAAGGTATAATTATTTACGAAGCTATAGGTTTTTTAATATAGGAGGTTAATATCGATATATATAGGTTTAAAGTTAATAAGTTTTTTAACGAGTATTATAAGTATAAAGCGATAATAGTTATTATTATTAGCGATACTTTTAATTAGGAGAGTATTATTATTAAGAAATAGTTTAAGGTTTTTAATTATTTTAGTTATAATAGAGACTTTATTAAGTTTTAGAAATACGTTATTAAGATTATAGAGGTTAACCGGGTTAAAGTTAATTTTAAGGGTAAGGGTAAGGTAAAGGTTAACTTTATTATTAATAAGAGGGATAGTAAGGGATTTGGTGAGATTAATTGGAATAATAATATTAATTATTATAATAAGATAATTTACTTTATTAATTAGGATTTTATTTTAGTTTTAAGATATTTAACGAATTTTAGGTTTATAGTTTAATAATTTTTTTTTTATATCTTTATATTAGAGATATTTAATAGTTATATCGAGGTTTATATTTTAATTAACGAAGTTAGATTTAGTAAGACGTTTATTATAGTTATTAATATTGTAATAGTTTATTTTTAATTATTAGAGTATAATATTAAATATAAAAGTAATGAAAAGAAAATGGTCGAGTGTTTTTTAATTATAATTTTATATTTACTATCCTTAGTTAGTTAGACGACTGAGGAAATTATAATTAAATTTAATACTATCCTACGAACTTATATTTTATATAATATTAATTTAACCGGTAATATTACCTTAGCTAATACGATTATTTTATTTAAGGAGTAGTATAGTATAAGGAGGAAGTAAAGTATTAGGAAATATAACTTTAATGTAAATTTCTTTTTTTTTTCTTTGTTTACTTTTGCGTATAGTTTAGGAAAACTTTTTTTTTTTCCGGTTTAATTATAAGTGCGATTAAATTATAAGAAAAATCGTTTTTTTTTTAGATTTATTTATAAGTATATTTAAATTAGGAAAACTTTTTATTTTTTTTGGATTTATTTATAATTGTAAACGAATCGTAGAAAATCTATTTTTTTAGATTTTATTTATAATTATAAATAAATTTAAAAAAATAGGAATTTTTCTAATTTATTCGTACTTATAAATAAATCGTAGAAAATTTATTTTTTTAGATTTTATTTATAATTGTAAATAAATTTAAAAAAAATAGGAATTTTTCCAATTTATTTATATTTATAAATAAATCGACGAAAATCCTTTTTTTATAATTTATTTATATTTATAACTAACTTAATAAAAATCCTTTTTTTTATAATTTATTTATATTTATAATTAAATTAACCTTTTTAATTAGAATTACTGCGATATTATTATTACTTTATATTAGACCTTCTTTATTTAGTATTACGTTATATCCTAAGTTACCGGTAATATTAATACTTTTTTATTTAAGTTAAGAGATTTTAGTAATAAGGTTTAATAATATAATACTAAGTAAAACGCCCGGTTCGTCCTTATTTATAATAAACTTTATAACCTTTTAATTAAAGAGTTTAATATAAAGGTTATTAAAAAAATAATTAAAGTTTTTAATAGGGAAATCTAAAAGAGGTATAAGGCTAAGAAAGAGGTTAAAAAGGGTAAGGGTAAGAAGGGTAAGAAGGGCGAAATATAGGGAAAGTTTTTTAAAATTTTAAAGTTAAGCCGGAAAGAATATAAATTAAAGGATCGTTAATAAATATTAGAACTTATATAAGAATCTATTACCTGTAAGAAGGTTTAAAGCCGGTTTAAGGTTAAGTTTAAATTAATTGCGAGGGTTAACTTAGACGATAATTTATTTGAGATTAAAGAGCTTGTCGTCCCCTTTATTACCGACGATAAACGTAAGGTAGTTAATTATTATATTTATAAAGATTATTTATTTATAAATAGTAAGTCGGATATTGAGGATAAAGATAATAAGGATAACTTTAAGTTTATAGAGGAGGATATTTTTTTTATTAATTACGATATTAATTTTAATATAATTAACGATAATATTAAATTATAAGATAAGGAGTTTATATGTAACGTTAAATAATTTATAGAGGCTATTAAAAAGGGCGGTAAAGAGGTTTATATAATTTAAGGCTAATTAAAGGAACTAGTCTATAAAAAGCTAGACTTTACTATAAACGATAAATAGATTATTATTAATCGCTTTATATTTATTATAAGGCTATATAAATTTAAATTTAATTTATTATATATAAATAAGGTATATATTATTAAAAACCTATTAAATTCTCTATCGAGGATATATATATTGATTTTAATTATATAGAAATTTATAATTACGGTAATACTAATTATTAATTATATTTAAAATATTAAAGGTTTTATATAGTTAGCTTAACGTTAAAGTGACTTTTTTAACGTTACTTTACTAACTAATATAAGCTGGTCGATAGTATATTATTTTAAGTATAACTTTTCGGTATTAAATAATTATAAGCCCTTTAATTTCGAGGAAAGCGACGTTAAATTAACCGAAATACTATCTTAATACGCTTTAAGTAAAAAGGATATTAATTACCTTACCGAAATTAAAAATCGGAATATATAAATTTTAAATACGGCCTTTTAGTTTTTAGATAGGGAATACCGGTATTTAAAAACCGCTTTTATTAAGGCGCTATATAATTATATTATATAGTTTATTTTAAACTTTAAGTGTATTAAGGGTTTAGAAGGCGATATTACCTGTATTAGCTTTAAGGTCGGTTACCTTTATAGAAAGATTTAGGAGCTTATATTTATACAGGTCTCTATAATTACTAAGTTTAAGATACTTAATAGGAGGATTATCGATATAAACGAAAAACTATTAATATTAAAGTAGCGGTATTATATTATTAAGTACGGCTTTAATAATTAAAAGGTTTTAACTATCGAGACCGATTAATTTATTTATAAGTTTCTTATTATTACCGGCGACCTTTAAAAAAACGGTAATATATATACCTTTAAGGTAAATATTAATAGTATTATTAAGGATAATAAAGGTAATAACGTTAATTAGATTAAAATTAATATAGGTGTTTATTGACTTTTTAATATTTTAGTTATTGATTTTAACTTCTTTACTTTTATATATTGGGCGGATGTGGAAGTAGTTATGGATGGTTTTATTAATATTAATGTTATTGTTAAGTAAAAGGTAGTAGAGAAGTTTATGGAATTCGAAGTGTAGTTTAATAAGCCGATACCGAAGGTATTTAAAAGGGAGATAATTAATAGTATTTATTGTTAATTAACCGGGGGGGATTAGATTTTACTTATTTATAACGGTATTATCGATATCGAATATTTAATCGAAAGTATATTTATTAATAACGACGGTTAAGCTTACTTTTACTTTATCGTTAAAGGTAACGCTTAACCTTACTTAACTAACTAGTTAAATTAACTTATATTTTACCTTCGATTAAATTTAATTATTATTTAGCTTTTATTTTATATCTTGGATTATTATAAAAGGTATAAATAGGTAATTATCTTTATAGATATACCCTGGATTTAATAGTAAGTGGCTTTTTTTTTTTTTTTTCTTATTTTATTTATAAATATAATTAAATTAAAATAATTCCAAGGTTTTTTTTAATTTATTTATAAGTATAATTAAATTGGGAATATTCTAGGGTTTTTTTAATTTATTTATAGGTGTAATTAAATTAGAAATATTCTAGGGTTTTTTTAATTTTATTTATATTTATAATTAAATTGGGAATATTCTAGGGTTTTTTTAATTTTATTTATACTTATAATTAAATTGGGAATAATCTAGGGTTTTTTTAATTTTATTTATATTTATAATTAAATTAGAAATAATCTAGGAATTATTTTAATTTTATTTATATTTATAAATTAACCGTTATAAATATACTTTTAAATTATTAATATATATTTAAACTTATATATTAGATTACCTAAATTATTAGTTTTAAAACCGAAATTATTTAGGCTAAGACTAAGGTTTATAATTGCGATAATATTATTTTAGTATTTAAAAACCTCTCTTTATTTATTAACGTTTTAGTGTTTAATTTAAATATAAGTATAGTTAGTTTTAACCTATATCCTATTTATTATTAGGTTATTACTTTATAATATAGTTTTAATTTTAACGGTATTAAATAGGGTATTAGTAGAGTTTATTAATACGGTTAGCTTTATTATATTATTTATAAAATAATTATTATTTTTAGGTTATATATTTATATTATTAAAAATAAAGTTATCTGGAAGTTTGTTTTTAAGATTTTCTTTACGTTTAAGGCTTATTGGTTTAATTATATTTTATTTTATATACTTTAAATAATAATTGTTTATAAGATTATAAAGGAAGATATAGGTTTTTTTTTTAATTATTTTATTTAATTAGCTTATTTAGCGAAATTAATTAAAGATTATTTTACTTTTAAAATAAAGGCTATTAGAGACTTTTATTTTAATATTATTAAATATATTTTAACTATTAGTTTAAAGAAGTTTGTTTAAAAGAGGAAGACGATTAAAGAGAATATAGAATATTTAAATCGATATAGCCTCGGTATTATTAATATTATAAGAAGTTAATATATTAATTAATAGACCTCTATAAATATTAAAGACGCTTTTAATTTAATTAAGAAGGTTTATAATTACGTCTTTATTTTTAAAAATATTAGGAATTACTTTTTTTAAGAAAAATCTTTAAAGTTTATTAAAACTTTTACAGAACTCTTTAATAGTATATTTATTAAGACCTATAATAATTATTAAATTTAATTTATAAAAAATAAAATATAATTAATATTTTTTAAGATTGATAAATATATATAGTATAATAAAAAGGAGGAGGATTATAAGGAAAAAAAAGAGGAGGATAATCCTTTAATAAATAAATATTTAATTACTTTTAAAGCTTCCTTTAACGAGGATTTTTATAACGATATTTTAATTTAAATTATTATTAAGGCTATTATATAGGTATATAGTTAGATCGATAATTTTAATATTTTTACCTTTAATAATATTAATATTAATATTGCTTTTTTTTAATAATTATAAGGTAAAAAGAGACTTTATAAGGCCGATAATAATTAGGATAAAGACCGTTTTAATAAGAGATAAAAGGTTAGTAAATAATTAAAGGATAAAGATAAATTTTTTAATTTAAATAATAATATTTTTATAGTTTTATAGGAAATTCCTATTTATAAAAGTAATAACTACTATAAACTACCGATTAAAGATATAGATTAAAGGATAAAAGTTATAATAATAGGGATAGAAAATATAGTAATATAAATAGACGTTATATTATTTAGAATAATATTATAGAAAGGGGCTTTAAGTTATAGATTATATAGGAGGAATTTACGTTACTTTTTAATAGGCTAAAAAATACTTCGGTATTTAGAAAATCTTTATTAAGTTAGTTTTTAATTATACGATGGTTTTTAATAAATTAAAAAATACTTTAGTATTTAAAAGATCCTTATTATTATATATAATATAATATAAGGGTTAATATTTAAAGGGAT
>JAULSY010000205.1:0-33713 GCA_030512305.1 Cercophora samala | reverse complement strand
TAAACTTTATAGTATATTAAAGCTTATAAGTTATAAGGTCTTAAATTATAATTAATAAGTTTAAAATTTAATAGTACCTTTAAAGCTTTTTAAATATACAGTAATTATAAAAGAAATTAAACTTTTAAATTATATCGAAGCTCCGAAGCGTTATAAGCCTTATAGCGTTAATTTTAATTACATAATTAACGTTAATTTAAACTACGTAATTAACGTTAAAGTTCTTTTAAATTATATAATTAACGTTAAAGCTTTATAACGTTAAAGCTTTTAACGTTTAGTAATATAATTAACGCTTTATAATAGTTTAAAATTAATATTAACGCTTTATAATAGTCTAAAATTAACGTATCGGTAAGCGTTCCGATAGTTAGGTTTAAGTAAGTTTTTTAGGGAGTTAATTAGAACCGTAGGCCTATAAGATACTTTTTCCTAGACCTATTTACTATAATATTTTTTAGCCTTTAAGTTAATTTAATATATTAGTTTACTATACTCTTTAATACTTTTATAAGCCTTTATTATAGTGATTACCTTTTATATATTACAGGGCATTGCCCCTATAATTAACCTTCCTTTAGTGTAACTTACTATTATATGCTACAAATAAAGCCTTACTTGCTTACAGTGTACTACGCCTATAGCTATTCAGGCCTATCTTATAGGCCTGCCGAGCTTCTATCTTAATAAGAAATATTATTAGGCCTATATCTTTAAATATATTAAATATAATTAAGTTAATTATATAAAGTTAGATTTCTTTAATAGGTTATAGGAAATTCAAGCTAAAGTATTAACGGAGTATAATATCCGCTCCGCTTAATATAAGGCCGGCTTACGCTTTTTAATCCTTAATACCGTAATTTCGAAACTTTTAGACTCCTTTACGGCTATAGTAAATAATACCGTTTTCCGGCGTTAATAAGGTTATATTACCGAATTAAATAAATAGTATAATAAATAGGAAAATAATAAAAAATAGATTAAATTATAGGAGTATTAGTGTAAAATATTGCTTAATTAAATTAAATAGGGGGAATAGACTATAAAGGCCTACCTTACTAAGGATCTAAAAACCTTACCCTCCTTAAATACGTTATATTAAAGCGTTAAATAAAAAACTACCGTAACGTTAGAATTAAAGGTCGGAAAGATTTATTATTATAATACTTTTATTAATTTTATAATAAAGGTTTCGGTAAAAAATAAGACTTTTATTTTACTTATTATTCTTTAAATAAAGGTAAAGGTAAATAAAGTATTATTTATTATAGGTTAAATAGCTTTAGATATTACCGGTTAAGTATATAATAATCGAAAGTAGTAAATTAATTAAATATATATTTAATATTAAACTATTTTTAAAAGTAAATTAATTACGTGCCTTAATTTAATTATTATTAATAATACCCGTTTAAAAGTTACTATTAATAAATATAACCGTTAAATTATTTATAAAAAAAAAAAAAAGCGGCTTATTAAAAAAGACTGTAAAATTAAACGGTATATTTTAAATAAGTAAATAGTTTAATTTAAAAAAAAAAAAAATACTTAAATTAAGGAAAAGAGGGCCTACCTTAAAGTAACCGGTACTAGCCGTAAAGACTAAATAATAATATTACGCTTATATTAAAATTAATTAAAGGATTTACCTTAGCTTATTATTTAATATTATAAGTTTTATAGTATTTATTAAAAGTATTATTAAAGTAAATAATTATTTAAAAAAAAAGTAATTATTAAAGATAGAGGCTTATAGTACTTATTTAATTAAATAACTTTATTTTTAAAATAGCGCCCCCCTAATAAGTAATTAAAGCTATTTACTTTTTAATTTTATACTTTAACGATATAGTTAATTATAAAGGAAGTAATTTAAGCCTTTTTAAATAATATTAAAAATAACGTTAATATAAAAGAGGGTAATAATATAAAAGAGTTTTAAATATTAAATAAACTAAATAATAGTAATAAAGAATATAGCGATAAAGGCTTTAATAAAGAATTTATTAAAAACGTTATTAAAGTTTAAAATAATAATAACGTTATTTTATAAATTTATATTATAAAATTATTTAAATTAAAATCTAATTAAATTATTAAAAAGTATTACTTTTAAATATTTAAATATTAAAAGTTTATTTATAAGTAAAAAAAGTAAAGAAAATAATAATAAAAAAAAAAAGGTAGGTTTAATAATAAAGAAAAAGTATTGCCGATTAATATAGTATTTATAATATTATAGCTTATAAGTAAAGGGTTATAGAGGTATTTATAGGTAATTAAAGTAGTAAATAATTAACGGTATAGTCGGTCGGTTTATATATAAATTAGTAAATTATAGTATTATTTGTAATATTAAAAATCGTTTAAATTTTATAAAATCTAGTGTAAATTAAAGTGTAAAACTTATGTAATTAAATAATATAAATATTGTAAGATTCTAGGTTGATTTATAGTAGTAGGATTGAATAAAAGAAAATATTAAAATAAGTAGTAATAGGGCTTATAATGTAAAGTTAAAAAATAAATAAAGCGAAGGTTATTTATAAGGCTTTTAGTAATTATAATTATATAGTAATATTAATAAAAATAAAACTAATTAATTATTTAAGGTTTTATTAATTAAACCTTTATTAAATCTTAATTTATAATATAAATACGGCTTTAATTATAATAGTTTAAATAAAACCTGTTTAATACTGTATATAACGATATCTTTATATTATTTAAGTATAGCTTTAGTTATAAGATAACTTAGCTTTTTAGTATTTCATTAAATTAGATATTTAATTATAATAAGATACTTCGGTTTGCTAGTAAAATAGGTGTGCTTAGAAGTATACGAATATTTTTGCGAATTAACCCGAATTGCGAATTAACGTCCTTGACTATGGTAGAAGCTATGGTCAAGTGCCGATTCTGTAGGCCTGACAAGTACGACGGATGGCACTACTGTTTGAGGGAAGGGTTCAGCTGATATTCGGGAGTGTTTGGGAGGCCAAACCCGGGGGATGTCTGGGGGGGAAAGATGATCCTTGATTGTGCGTGGCTTACACGTGGGTTGCTGGGTGGTTTGCAGCTGTAGTGGTGAACAGTCTGGGTCAGGTTTTGATACTTACCTTTCCTAGATCGTGTGACTGCTGCTTTGCTTTTCTTCGTACTGTTGAAATCACAAGCAAAGACAGCAATGCTCAACGTACGAGTATGACGAATTCAAACATCCAAGTAGGCAGTTTCAAACGAGAGATGGGACAACCTCGGTTGTTTCCCCCCTCTTGCCCACGCCGGGACCTGCCTGAATAGACACTAGGCTTTTGGGGGTCCGCGAAGCAGGCGGAGGGAGCAACAAGCTTGCGGCGGGTGGTGCTCATACCGTTTCTGTCGAGCAGCCAGCAAGTCCTGTCCAAGCTCGAGAATTGGAGACGGCCAATGCTACCCTTTTCTCCAGACTTGACTGGACAGGCTGCGGGGTTTTGTCCACTCATCGACCTCATCGTGGGGATTTGTGGAGAGAAGGGGGACGGATGAGAGCAACGCGGACGGATGGGCGGTTGTAACCTTGTGCTGTAGGAAGGATACATTGCTCTGGCTAGCTACGGGGGGAGGGCAACGCAACACAACATGACGGGCGCAATAATACTCTGGGAGGGAAGGCTACCACCAGATTGGAAGGGAAATCGTGCCGAGAGTGGAGGATCTGTGATGGCCACGACGGAGATGGGATCGCCCCGGGTGGTGGCATCAACATATCGGTATGCTCCAAGCTCGCCCTGGTGAGCCTGGAGAATCCGGGGTCAACCATCGTGATCACCTAGGATTTTGAACCGGCGCGGATGTCAAGGCTACCTTGGGTAGGGAACAAGGCACGAGAGAAATAAAACACAAAAAGGACACGATGCCTAATAGGATCCTGCTGAGAGGTAGGTGAGCTCCGAGGTTTTGGCGGTGCTTTTGGGTATAGCGTGAGCTGGGCGGGAGGGAGGACGTGCCCCCTGGTGACCGATGACGCGGGAGGTGAAGTTGTATGGGTATGGGATGATGGTAATTAGCTGTAGTACCTTGCCTAGTGTACCTATGTAGTGTACACCCGACAACAAGGCGGCAGATCTGGGCAAGTGCACGATTGGGAGCGTTGAGATTGCAACGGCGGTGTTTGCAAACTTGGGTACCTAGGTAGGTATAGGGGCAGTGGTCAAAGTGTCCAGTGTCCAGTGTCAAGTGTCACAACATTATTGGTCTTTGGGTTGAGAGCTGAAGCTTAGTCACTGACGAGCTGGATACAACAAGCTTTTGCTCCGGACGCAGCAGTAGTCGGTATGAGCCGTGTTCCCGATTCAGACAGGGCGGACTGAGGTCATACCCCTATTCCCCGGCTCACACGGGAGTTGGTCCCTCAGCCCCCTGGGCCGTCCGGGTGAACACCGGCTCAAGGCATGAATGAACATGTGATGGATTGGGTGAGATTGGACGGCGTTGGATGGGATGTTCTGGGCAACCAGATCAAGCACCCGGGAAGCGAAGGAGGGGCAATTCCGAGTCTGTGCCGTCTGCACATTGGCATGGCATCAAACGTGCTTGACGGCGGGGGTAGGGTAGTGTATGTAGGACCCTTGGAAGGGCCGTGGAGAGAAGGAGAGGGAGAAACATAAATCTGAGACGGATGGCAGTTGAAAGAGGCTGAATTGTTTGAGGATGCCATATGGAGTAGATAAGTACTCCATACAAACTGTTTGATGTGAGAAGAGCAGAGCAATTGTTTTGGATACCGAGTGGTTAGTGGGTTCCAACAAATGTATCCACCTCCAACAAAACCGTGGAGTCGCGTTCGGATGCCGCCCGAAGCCTTCAAGCTTGGGAATGGCGGGCCGTGAGGCGGCTGAGCGGCGCCACTCTCTTCAGGCGATGCGGAGTCGTCGTTCCGACAAGCGCCCCACTGCGGGCTGCTGGGACCAATGGCAACGGGGGAATGTTGCGTGCATAGCGCAACAGACCAAATTATTCCGGATGCGCGTTCCTTCTCCAGACCATTTTTCTTGCCTCTGGAGCCGCGGGGAAGCAACCCCCACAGACACCACCGTTTTAGCGCATCATGCCGGGACAGGGCCTGCTCGTTGCTCCAAGACGGTCCAACGGCCCTACTCGTCAGGACTCCAAAAGCGTCCTGCCCCACCGGACTTCGCCGGTTGGTCAGGGACGTTAATAAGTCAAACGCACGTTAATAAGTCAAACTTATATACTTAATTTTACTAGCCCGTCACACCAAAAGTAAGGTACCCCAAGATTTGCAACAACCTAGAATTTCCCGCTTATAATATCCATTAAACCGGGGCTAAGCCAGCCAAGCCAGCTAAGCCGTAAGGAATTACAACAACTAGATATAAGGAATTGCAATAACCGGATATAAGGATAAAGAGTACCTATACTAGCTGAACCTTCCTATTTCTATTAATTTCAGCCGTGAGGTTATACTTTTGCCGTGCTATTACAGTAGTACCGTGCCCCTGAATACCTACACTTCTACCTATTCTACTATACTACCTTTTAAAATAAGCCCAATAACCCTCACTTAACCGCTTATTTAGAAACTTATAATTAAAGCCGTTATGGTAATAGATAAAGAGAAGCGCGTTAAACGCGCCGTTGACGTGTTTAATAATAAGGAATTCCTAAGCCTTTAGAAAGCGGCGTAAGCCTTTTACGCGTCGTACCCTTAATACCGGTACCGTCGTAGTAATGCTATGCCGAGGTTAAAGAATGGCGGTACGTGCTATAAGTTTAACGAAACCGAAGAGCTGGCCCTGTTGGCGTGGATTAATCTTTATATATTAGTCGGTTTGTTAAGGTCCTTGTCCCCTTTTTCCTATATAAATTAGTTAACGGTTTAGGTTGTAGGGTTTCTTTTTAAAAGTAGATATGTACGGGATGCCGCTAACGTAGTACTTCGAGACTATGGTAAACCTGAAATAGCGAGTAAGACTTAGGCTGAACGGTATATAAGGCGTAAAAGTAAGGACTTTAAATTTATAAGGCTTCGAGTAAAGGCGTAGGTTTGTAAAGCGGCGTAGTTAAAGGATAATATTTCTTTTTACTTTGAAGAATACCGAAAGACTAAGGAAGAAAATAATATCCTCCTTGATAATGAATAGAATAGCGATAAAGCTAGTTACCGGATAGGCGTTATAGAGTAGCGAGAATATGTATGGATTTATATAGAAATTAATGAAGTTTAAGTTATTAATTTAAAGGTGTGTACTTTAGTGATTGTTATTGAAGCTATATCTGCGTTTGGTAGGAAAGTATTACTATTTGTAATATTCCTTAGGAAGAATCTTAAAGTTAAATATTTTAATAATACCTTCGAGGATAATACTATATTGGCGGTAAGTCTTAATAGGTATACCGATGATTAACTTACTTTAAGTTGGTTTAAGTATTGGGAAGAGTATTTCTGGCCGTTTAACCGTATTAAAAAGCGTCTTTTGGTTATTAATAATTACGGTAGTTACTATACTTTCAAGTTCTTTAACCGGTATATTGCCGCTAATATGGTGCTTTTCCTCCTGCCCCTCTATTTAACCTATATCTTTTAACTGCTTAATATCGGTATATTTATTTATTATAAGTAATATTATTAAAAGGATATTATTAAAAAGATAAATTAAAGCTACGTCGATTACGGTAAAGAAGACTTCTTTAACGGTTTGCGAGTTATTCGGGAGAACGCTATAAAGAAATCTACCATTATTTCCGCTTAGAGGGACTTAGGTCTCTACCTCCTTAACCTGGCCGTTATGTTTAATAAATTGTAGGACCTGGTAACGTTAGTTATTAACGCGGGTGCTATTACTTAATGCTGTAGGTATATACCGCTGTTAAATAAGTAGTTAAGGGGGTTTAAATTTAAATAGTGCCGGGAATTGCGTAAGGGCTTTAGGGCTATTAAGGATAATCTGGTTATTTGTGGTGAAACGAATGAAGAAGATTGAATATTGTTACTTTAAACGCCGTTAAGACTATTGTTTTTATATTAAACCGCGGGGTAGAAGGATGTTAAGACCTTTGAATTTACTGTCGGAAGTATCTGTTAGTATATAGACTTTATTATAGAAAAGTTTAAGAAATTTATAATCGATTAAACATTACTCTCTCTTATAGTTATTTATGTATAGAATAAGACTTAGAAAGCGTTAGGCGTTATAATGTAGATGGGCGTGAATACTATGGAGAGCGTTAGAGTAGTAAAGAGGCGGAAGGTTTAATAAGCCTTTGCTGTTAACTGGAATAAATTGGTAGTCCGTTACGGTTCTGTAGTAGCGTATAACGCTTGCCTTTGCGCTGTTACCGATAAGTATAGGAAAGTTGCTTTAGTTGAAAAAGAAAGTAATCGGCTTTGTAAGAAAGACTTTAGTATTGAGCGTATTATTTTGAATAAGTGGATGACGTGGTATAAGAAGGATTTGGAGGGTAGGGTGAAGGCGATGCGGTTACGTTTAAGGACTGAAGGTAAAAGCTGTAAAGATTAAAATGTAGTGCTGGTGCCGATGAAAGTTTCTTTATAAGACCCCTCCCTATTTACTTGTTTTTATTAGACTTATCGGCAGTAGCGATACGATAGGTTTTATAATAAGAAGGCTTGAACGGTAGAAGTAATAGTTAAAGAGTTTAACCGTAATATTAGTAAAGTATTTTTATCGTTGAACTGGTGCCTACCGGGGCTTAAACCCCTCCTATATATGCCTTGGTTTTAGACTTTATATAGGTAGTTGCTTACTGAGGTGGTTATTAATGAATTTTTAGATAGGCGGGTTGTAATAGTGAAGATTAAGCTGGCTGTAGATAAATCGGTAGAACTTTTAAAGGGGGTATTAGTAGTGGTGTTAAAGGATAAGCCGGAGGGTATGGTTAAGGATAAGCTAGATGTTTTTAATAGTGATGGAGGTAAGTTGCCGGGTTCCTTATTTAAGCTAGAGTTTAATGTAGACGCTAAGTCTGTAATATATATAGAGGATAATAACGATGTCTGGTAAATTTATATAGTAGTTATACGGTCCTATATCCTTTTATAGTTAATACCGTTTAATTAGGGACACTATTGTAATTACTATTCCCTAAATCCGGTTATTATTAAGTACTCTGTACTGTAGTAGAGAGAGAGGAGAGGATTATTTTTAAGGATTTATAGGGACTGGTGCTATTATACGTTACTACCTTTAATAAGTGTAAATTTAATCTGCTCCGGGAGGAGTAGGTAGGTGTGGGGTATAGCTAGCGAATTGGCCTGGTACTGGATAATTATTAGATTGATGATTTAAGCGGTGGTGATTATAAGGAAGTATAGGTATGGGCGTTAGAGGTGGGGTGTTAGGTTAGTTTGTAGTATGGTTAGTAATTTTATTACTTTAATTATAAAATCAAAAATCGTCTAAACCGAAATCTGAATAGGCCGTTAAAAAGCGTTATTTCTAAATATTTAGAAACCAAAAGCTTATTTGTAGGTAAGAAAAGTGAAAAAAGTAGTAACGGTAAGAAAAAGGTAGGTTTGGTAGCGAAAAAAAGGTGTTGTAGGTTAATATGGTACTTGTGGTGTTGTAGTTTGTAGGTTAGGGGTTATAGGGGTAGTTATAGGTGGTTAATACGGGGTTAATTAACGGTGCGGTTGCTCGGTTTATATATAAGTTAACGAATTGTAGTATTAGTTGTAATATTAAAAATCGTTCGATTTTTATAAAAAGTAGTGTAAATTAAAGCGTGTGCTTTACGTTATTGAAAGCTATAAATATCGTGAGATTCCGAGGTGTTTGGTAGCGGTAAGGTTAAGTAAAAGAAAACGTTAAGAAAATGGCGATAGTTTTAGTGGTGAGAGGTTGAGAAATTGTGGTTGCTTGTAAGGCTTATAGTAATTGTAATTTAACGGTAAAATGAATAAAAAAAAGGTATTCGAATGTCCGGCAATTAGCCATTTAAATATACCAGTAATTATACTTTATAGCGAAAATAAAGGCTTTATTTTAACGGTTTGAACTGGGCCTGTTTTATATGGTGTATGACGATATCGTCTTCTTATTTAAATATCGTTACGTTAATTGGGACTTGGCAGTTAACTACTGGATATATTTCAATATGGTGAGATACCTCGCGGTACTACTAAAATAGGTACGTTTGGAAGTACATGCCTATTTTAACTTATTAACGTACGTTTGACTTATTAACGTCCCTGACCAACCGGCGAAGTCCGGTGGGGCAGGACGCTTTTGGAGTCCTGACGAGTACCTGGGGGGTGGTTGACTGCCATCGAAACACACGACGATACCTACTCCGTAACACGGTAGTGTAGTCTAGGTATGTACCTACCTTATTATTACTCACCCACGGCGGAAATCGATGCACCGAGTGCTGTTGGCACCCAGTGGCCATCTAGGCCCTGGGTGCTTTGGCGAGAATGCTTAGCGGTTCCGGCCGCAGAGCCCGCTCTCCCACCATTCTGCCTAAAGATAACGAGGGACTCTCTTTATATTGATGCCCGTCGCTGTTCCGACGCCTTGGCTGGCCCGACATCCAAAGTCCTGGGCTGCCTTATTACTCGACCATGCATCCACACGCTGGCCTCCAGCTTGCTGCTGCTACTGACTGACACTGGACACGACCTGATCGACATCGATATCGAATCGACACACAACCTGGAACCCACACAACCCACAACCCACAGCCTACAGCACACAACCAAGACACCCCGACCTCAGGACCGAGACACAAACGAGAGAACGAACGAAAAGAGGCCAAGAGGACGGACACCGGACAGCCTGGCTGGAGCTGGAGTCGAATCGAGACTGCGACAGGCATCTCGGAGGAGGAGCGAGGCTAAAGTGCTAGCTGCGAGTTGGGCCGAAGTTTCCCCAGAGAGCCGTGGCCGCCGAGAGGGAGCAGGAAGCGAGAAGCCGTAAAAGTCCAGAGGCCTGCCCACCACCCCCATCTCTCTCTCCAACTCATGCAGTACGACCTTCGACCAGGACCTCGGACAGACTCGATGATCAGTCGGACAAGATGGCAAGCTCAGCAAGCGGCGCCGCCGTCCATGTCTCGACGAGGGCGTCGACCACAATAACAGCCTCCTCCCCACCAAAATCAACAATACACGACGTGCTGGGGCCGACAGTGTCAGAACCGCTACCGCTACCGCTGCCGCTACCGCTGGCCCTCGCTGGAACCGGTCCGGCTGGCAATAACCCGATTGGTATTAACGACATGGGTCTCGAGGCACGAGCTCGGTGCAACCAATGCGGACGACGGCGCACGACCTGCCACCACCCTCAGCGCCCTCAGTCCCCGGCACCACCAGTGGCCCCAGCCGTCACGCTCCCGCCGCCCACCTCCCCGTCCTTCCAGCTATCCTCCGTAAATCCAATTACCAACGGAAGTCTCAGCGCCGCCTACCTCCCCTTGTTCCCGCACCAGCAGCGCCCCCGCAGGCTCTCCAAGCTCAAGCACCGCAACCTTACGGCCACCTTCGCCGCCCCGCTCATAAAAAGCGATGGGCCTCCCCCATTAACCGCTGCCGACTTCCTCGCTGCTTCCGCCCGCAGCAGCAGCAGCAGCAGCAGCAGCAGGCCCGTCCCCGTCAGCAGCACCTCCAACGCCATGGAGCCCCCCGTGCTGTCCTTTTACGGCAAGGAGCCCGTCCCGCTGCCCACCCGCTTCGCCCAGATCAAGCGCAGCCTCGTCGAGGGCCATGAGGCCGAGCTCGAGGCCTCGTGGGCCCGTCTGATCGAGGCTCTGCGAGACGAGGTCGACGACATTGCCCAGCGCGGCTCCCACCTCACGCCAAGCATCGACTTTGCCGACATGGACGATGCCGAGAGCAGGGCTGCCTTCTCTCGCGATCTCAAGCGCTACGGCCTGGGCCTGATCCGCGGGGTCGTGCCCCGCACCGACGCACAGGTCACCATCGACGAGACGGTCAAGTATCTCGAGAAGCAGACCGACTTCAAGGAGCCGACGCCCCAGGATCCGACATGCTTTGACTTTTTCTGGACCCCCGCCCAGGTGCGCACCCGCGCCCATCCCCGTGTCATGGCCGCCCAGAAATTTGCCATGTCGCTGTGGGACAACAATGCCGACGACCGCATGGTCACGCGCTTCCCCATCGCCTATGCCGATCGCTTGCGCATCCACGGCGCCAATATCGGAGGTGTGGGTCCGGATGCCCCGGCCGACAAGAAGAAGAAGGCCCAAGACGACAGCGCGACCAACGGCAGCAAAAGCCTGACCCCAGACGAGGAGGCGCAAAAGGCTGCGCTCGAACTGGAGCTGCTGGGTGATTTTGCCTCGTCCACCGTGATTGCGCAGGTCGACAATGGCAGCTTGGAGCGCTGGGAACCCGACGGATATGGGCGTGGAGGCACCTACCAGGCTGTGTTCAACGGCGAGTGGGAAAAGTACGACCCATGGGACCCAACCCACCGGGTCAGCGCCACGTCTGATCTCTACAACGGTTACGGCGCATGCAGCGTCTTCCGCATGTACCAGGGTGTCGTCGCCCTGAGCACCATCGAGCCCGGTCTCATACGCCTGCTCCCCAGCCCCAAGCTTGCCACCGCCTACTTTCTGCTCCGTCCTTTCTTCTCCCCCAAGACCAAGGCTCCAGAGCGCCGCGATGGCCCGGAGTGGGAAGCCTTCCTGGACCCGTCCAACTGGGCGCTCGACAAGGAGCAATCCACCATCATCCATGGTGCTGTTCCTGGTCACGCGCAACGGTTGACGGAGCTGTGGCATCCCCACCTGCACCTTCGCAAGACTCTTGTCACCATCCCGACCCTGCAGACGGGCGACTACATTGTCTGGCACCCCGATCTTGCCTATCACATCACCTCCAACCCCAACGTCATGGCCAGCCGCGCGCCGACGCCACCGCCCATGGGCGATGAAGACAAGCCCCCTAGCCGCCCCGTCTCGATCCTCGTCTACGTCCCCGCCGCGCCTCTCACGCAAAACAACG
Organism: Cercophora samala; assembly: GCA_030512305.1. Classification (NCBI taxonomy): domain Eukaryota; kingdom Fungi; phylum Ascomycota; class Sordariomycetes; order Sordariales; family Lasiosphaeriaceae; genus Cercophora; species Cercophora samala. The sequence goes on along the minus strand of JAULSY010000205.1, from coordinate 21,718 downwards.
CCCTCTACCTTGCACGCCAGCGCAAGACCTTCCAGCGGGGCCATCCTAGTCCCGACTTTGACTCCACCGGCAGCGGGCTCGGAAGTGAGGCGACACACATTGGTCGTGTGGGTGAGACCGAGATTGCCGAGATTGGTGGGCCAGCGGGACTGCAAGCCATGGGTCTTGCGCCCTTTGACGTCGCGCCCACGCCGCCCGCCGACACCAACGGTGCCAGCCCAGATGCCGATGTCGAGATGGACGGCTCTGTTGGCACCGCACCTGCCGGCAAATCCAACTCCATCACCAGAGCTGAGGCCGAAGTCGCCAGGTTGGCCAACATCATCCTGTTCCCCGACCGGTACGACTTCTACATGGCCAAGAGGACAGGCAACACCAGGAAGCGGAGCAGAGATGAAGCCGAGAGCGAGTCGTCGCCAGCTCCAACGTCAGAGGTCAAGCGGGAGGACAAGGGCAAGGGCAAAGAGCAGGACACGGATGCGGGTCGGTGACTATCTTTTTGGACCGCCCAGCAAGCCAGAAACAAGAGATGGGTGGCCGGTTTCAAATTTTGGGGGATAGGGCAACCAACGCAAGCAGGTCAGGGACAGGGCCAAGGCGGGTGAGGAGGATATGGGCGGCATGGGATACAAGGAGTCGTTCTTCTTTGCGTAGATGAGACAACATACCCCGTTGTGCGTGTGCTTTTGTGGAAAGACTAAGATTTTTCGGTTCGTTGGAGTTTCTCACGATACCGACAAGATGGGGGAGCTTGGGGATTTTTTCTTTTCTTTGCATATATTTGTCTTATATCTTCTTTCCTCACCTTGCATACTCCACCTATCTTGGATAGTAGAGCCTTAGTATAGGGTATAGCGGACACAGGGGCCGTCGGAGGCATGTCCAGTATTTTTTGGACTGGCGGCAACCCAGTATCAATATCACAGGCTTCTTTTGAGGCTATTCTTTGCTTTTGTTCGCTTTCATTGAATGCCAAAAGCCCAACCCCAGCTTTGGTCTGTTGTGCGTGTAGATTGTATGTTTGATGATATTATCGAGAAGGACAGAAGAACTGAATCGGTAGCTACCTTACCCCATCGAAGCCGACACGACTCCTCAGAATGAGCACGTCTTCTCCGCTGCCTCCTCTTGAGACAGAGTTACCGCCTGCCCTCCTCCCCCAACCTACGAACTCAACCCTGGAAAACGAAGCTACACATACTACGCCCGCCGTGTTTGCGCATCTACCTACTGCAAGTTCTTGAGAGTAGTGGCAAGCTGGCCAGATACCTTGCCATGACCCGTGGCTGGATCTACCAGCAGCGCTATGTCAAGTACCTTTTAACAACCCTCGTCCCCCCAGTTCTCGATTACAGTTTTCTAGAACATGCTACCACACTTTGATTGCTTCTAGATAACCGAATCTCAATAGCCTTCTTACAATTGCTTCTCCCTTTCCATCATCAAGTCAGCAATACGGCTTTCCTGTTAGGCACATTTCTCGAATCGAAGCGGTTCGCAGTTAGATCCCATGCTGTGGTATTCTGGGAGCTATAATAATGTGAGCGTGGTTATACTAGCATGAGGGGACCCTATGAAGTACCTACGTTAGGTTCTCAGTGGAACGCATTCTGAGAAAGTACGGTAATAATGGACGAGAAGGGCCGATGGTACCGATGCAACAGGATACCTTATGGTTAGGAAGTTTTGTGTTTATTATAGGAGTTATTAACTGTGCTTTTCAAGTTTCCGCCATGCCACTCTCAATATTTGTTTTCAAATGTCACCTAACCTAACCCAGACACAAGTTTCAAGCCACACAGTGGCATAATCCCAACTGCCGAGTGACATCGAGGCACGGTGCTTGCCACCCATGACTTTGTTCCCCGCATACAATCAATCTATGGCGGTCGAGTTGGAGAACTGTGCAGGATAGGATACACCAAAGATTACCAACACCATTTCCCCCAGCGGGTCGTTGGTGCGATGGGTGTAGCATGGCATCTGGGACACAGGCAGCTATGGCTAGGAGGATTCGGATGCGGTGAGATTCCGACATCAACCTGCATTTTTCCAGGTACTTGGTGAAATTCGGGCCTTGCAAGCAATTAAGAGAGTGCCTTGTGTGGGAGCCTGTCGAAGGCAGTGTAGCAGAATGTGAAGATGGAGCAGGAAAAGGATAAAAGGCCGTTCTTTTCTGTTGACGAGTGCTTTCCACCTGCTTCACTCGGTTCAGGATTTCCGGGTCTGTGCCTGTCGTCGACCATTTTGTTGTTTCCATCCCATATCCGCAAGCCTTCCCCGCTCCGACCCAAAGTTCGACCGCAGGGGTGAAGACTTTTAACTGCTCGCCGCAACTCTGCACTGCTCGGTTGTTTCTCTCACCTCGCGACTGCGGCTTCGCAAGTCGCAGGACCGTTTTCCAACATGCCTTTTGGAATACTGGACTGCAAAAAGATGGAAGTCGTGCCTGGCACGGGTAAGCCTTCCCTTCAATTGGTGCCAAAAGAACGACCAAAATAACCAACTAGGTACCTAATATGGATCACCGACAGCTTTCATGTCCGACCAAGATGACATCCCTCCCGAATTCGTCTACATACCCCGAGATCAACTGAAACACGGCACCGGCCGCTACCGAGACGTGATTCTCGTCCCTCAGCCCTCTGACAGCCCCAACGACCCCCTCAACGTATGTTCAGCTTCATCTGCACGGCCCCCCATCCGCTAACATCAAAGAACAGTGGCCTCAATGGCGCAAGGAACTCATTCTCCTCATCACATCCGTCTCTGCCGCCGTCGTCGGAGCTTACGGTCCCATGCTCTCTCCCGGCTTCGTCGAAGTAGCCCACAATCTTGACATCACCCTTGACGTCCTCGCCCAGTCTACCGCCTGGCTCATCCTCTGCATAGGCCTTGGGTTGTTCATCACCAACCCTCTAGCCAAAATCATCGGCCGCCGACCCGTCTACCTCGTCGCCATCCTCATCATGTTCATCACCTGCGTCTGGGGCGCCGCCGTCAAGGAATACGACTCCTTCCTAGCAAGCAGAATCATTGCCGGTATCGGCATGGCGCCCTATGAAGTTTTGGTCCAGTGCACGATTGGAGACTTGTATTTTGTTCACGAGCGGGCGACGAGGATCGCTGTATGGAATTTGTTTTTGCTTACAGGAATCAGCGGCGGCGCGTTGGTGGCTGGGTATATCATCGAAAGGGAGGGGTATCAGTGGACATTTGGGGTGTGCGCCATTCTGTTTGGGGTTTTGGGGTTGGGTGTTGTTTTTGCGGTGCCCGAGACGGCATATAGGAGGAACGCGGTTGTTCCTGTGCCTGTGACAAAGGAAAAAGGGGAGACAGAAGCAGGCAGCGTGAGAGAGATGAGGCTGGGGAGGGAACATGAAGTGAAGCTGCAGCTTGTTTCTTTCTCTTCTGAGGGGGGAAATGGGCTGAATACCAATGAACAGGCAAGGTCCGAGGCAGCGGAGAGGAAACATACTTATTGGGAGTCGCTGAGGGTTTATACTGGGAGGTACTCTCGAGCTCCTGGGTGGAAGCCGTTTGTGAGACCTGTGGTATTGTTGTTTTACCCAGCTGTGTTTTGGGGCTTCCTGGTGTATGGTGAGTGGATCCTGGTGGATTGCCCCTGAGCCCCTGAGCTGTCGGCCCCACTAACTACCTAGGTACCATATTCAGGAACTGTCATCACTTGGATTGTTGTTTTTTCCGTCGTAAACGCAGTTATTTTCGTCAATCCTCCATACAACTTCACCATAAGTCAGACCGGTTTGATCAGCTTATCCCCGTTTATTCTAACCATCATTGGCGAGCTCATCTCGGGTCCTCTTAACGACTGGATCTGCATCTACCTCACCAAGAAGAACATGGGAATCTACGAGCCAGAGTTTCGGCTTCCTCTCATGGCTGTATCTCTGATAACAGGAGTGGTTGGGTTCTTTGGCTTCGGCGCCTCAGTGGAGTACCAGACACACTGGTCGGGCCCAGTGCTGTGCTTTGGCCTGGCCAACATGAGCTTGGTGTTTGCCGCGACCTGTGTGTTTGGATATATTGTGGACAGCTACCGTGAGCTGAACGAAGAGGCGTTTGTGGCTATCAATACCAGGAATTTGCTGACATTCGGCTTGACGTACTTTGTCAATGGCTGGCTGCAACAGCAGGGCCCGCTTGTTGTGTTTTGTATTCTGGGAGCGCTCTTTGTCTTTGTCACTCTGTTGACCATCCCGCTATGGTACGTGCTTGTCTTTACTTTCGTGTGGAATAGCCGCTAATGTCCAGTCTTTAGGATCTTTGGCAAGAAGTGTAGAAGCTTCACTGGGCGGAATCAATGGCTACAGGGGTTCATGAATGATGATGAGTAACGCCAGGGTTACCTTTCTGGATAGCCAGATCCAGTGCGATATCAGTACTACAGCCGTGACTGATCTACTCTCTTAGCCCAGAAAGCTTATCAAAGCCACTTTCATCTCTCCTCCTGACCTCCACGCTTGGTGGTGGAGGGTTGCTCCTGGTGGCCACCTCATAAAGTGGGTTCGGTACATGTACTCTAATGGTTCTAATGACTTTCTGCCTAGGTACCTAAGGTAACAGCTACATTCTCACATCATGCCTGGTGTCTAAATATCAATGATTAAATCTGAACTTATGTTGTATTTCTTGTTCCTATCGAGCACCAAAGTTGATCCTTGATCATACGGGCATGTCCCACACCAAGCTCCTCCACGGATCCATGTTGCAGTTATGTCCTCTACTTTCACGTCCACGGCTGGAATCTCCAAACTTCCATCAACCTACGGCCACTCATGTACATCCAATCCGAGCCCCTAGAACAGTCGAGTTTGTTGGAGGTTGGGAGAGGTCGAATGAATGCATTAAGCGATTTTCTAACCAAGTCCACCGAGAGTCACGGGGCCCATCGGCGGGGTTGGTATCATTAGTATTGAAGTAGAAGGACATGGATGTCACAATATCCGGCCCTTGTGCTCCCTCTTCACCCTTCATCCTACGTAAATAATGTTAGAGGTGTGTCATTAGATAAAGTACACGTACGTACTAAATTGGAGCTTTTGATTCCAGAGTACTTACCAGCGTACAAACTCTTCATTCGACGGAGGAGCCTTGAACTGGACAGCTTTGTTTTTGGGGAAAGGCCAGTCCCAACCTGTAGAATTCCAAGGGACACTCTCCGTGTAAAGCAAGCTGGTGAGTGTTGGATCAAAGATGAAGAATGGCATGCGGGGCCAGTAGTTTTGGAAGTCGAGAAATTTGGTTACTCGGGAATCTGCTGTGAAGGGAATCTGGACAACCAAGACGCAAGAGTTGCGGTCTGTTCGAAGGTAGTCGCTCATAAAGCCTCTCCAGGGCATATAGAGACCGGTACCGGTGATGAGACTGGTATCCTCGTAGTTCCAGTCTCCCTTGTTCATCGGGGATGTGCTTGTGATGTTGAATATGAGGGGCGTAGGGGTGGCCGTGTGTGTTACTGTTATTGTGTTGTCACATGCTGTTGGAGATTGAGCAGAAGATGCAGGGATAAGGAGGGAGAAGAGCAGAAATGATGCGTGAAGAATGGAGTTGACGGGTTTGTATAAGAGAAACATGGTTGAGTTTTGCAGAATGGAGGTTGTAAGTTGACGGGTTGCTCACAAAAACAATGAGAAATGGTACAGCAATAGAGACAGAAAACAGGAAGTGTGGAATTTAAACATCGATGCTCTGCGGGGGAAGTGTCCGCACGGCTGTCGTAGCCACTTGTCAGGTGGCATAGAAAATAGAGCTCTTATTAGTTGCGTTGTGACCACCGCTGAAAAATGTTGACACCATGGAGGTTCACAAGTATCGGATTTCAAACAAACAACGCCCTATAGAAAAGAGCCCAGTGCAAGGTGTTTGCTACGACTCCTCGAGTCGTGACCATGGCGACTTCGGCTCCGACTGCGGCTGCGGCTGCTGCTGCGCTGTCGGGCGTGGCCCCCAGTGGCATGGCGTGAGTGAGTCCCTGGCCTTCGACTTTGACTTTCGTCCCGACTTCTGCTCCTGCTTCTGTTTGCACTCCTGCTCCGACTTCTCGGCCGCTCAATCAGGCCCCAATACTTCCTCTTGCGCAACTCCACAATACCGTCACCGGTCCAGAGCATCTCTGTGTCAGCCCACCCGGCCTCGTCTGGTACCAAAACAGCGACATGCACACTATCTCCCTCGTGAGGGTTTGACCGTGGGCGTTTGAGCAAAGTGACTGCTGGCAGAGTTTCGCCATCGGCCGTTTTCACCTCCCTCGTGCTTGTCGACTCAACCTCCTCCAGCAAAGCTCTATGTCCGTGCATCAAAGCCACAAACTGCGGTATCGTAGCACGAACCCCATCTGCGTCTACCAGATCACCATGACGGCTATGGCTTCGATTATGGCTGGAAGATTGAAGGTCCCTCATCGGATTCGCAGGTGACACGGGTCGTCGGTTGTCACTGTGGCCGTCTTCCAGTTTGACATATGATGGCTTTCTCCCTCTCGAATGCGCCGACTTTGCCGTCCACTTGAACGTCTCCGCCTCCTTGTCAGCTGGTACAAACACCGCCTTTCTTTGAATCCTCTCGTGAGTTCTCATCTTGACCAGCACTTGGTTGGGGACGTTTTGCATCGCCGCTACAGGGTGGAGCCCAACTATCTCGTCTTCTTCGCCTTCGAAAACGACTTTGAAGAGGGTGACGGTGCCCGACATTCCCTCCTCTGCCCAAGTGACCACGGTTAGGTAGTCACAGCTATCCCCGTTGTACTTTGTCAGGTCAAAGAGCTCATTCTCCAGCCTTTCGAGCTCCCGCTTGGATGCCTTGTCGGCAGTCGATTTGGGAAGGTGGATAATGCGCTCAGACTGCATGAAGTCGTCTTTTTTGACAGAGCGGAAGAGGTTGTGAGTTGACTCGGCGATGCCCCCGAAGCCTTCGATGCTGACGTGACCAGGCAGTTCGGCTTTGACCGAGTTGAGCGGGGAGAAGATCTTTTCGAGGCGGGACTTTCGGGCGGTTTCTCGCGGGGGGAGGATCGCTTCTTCAAAGTGCACCCAGTCGAGAAACTTGGGGCCCTTGTAATCGGGGGTGTCTCGGGCGGTTGAGAGTCCCTGGCGAGGATAATTATTGTCGTGGGATTCAACTATGACGGAATAAGAGGCGGTGTTTCGACTCTGAAAGTTTGGCGGAGCATAGCTGCTGGCTGCCTGCGCAGTGAGTGTGTATGGTTGGACCTGCGTCTCGTTGTTGGTCTCAACGAGGGCCGATGACATAGCACTGAGGCCAAGCGGCGAGTTTCCGCGATTCACAATACGGTCTTTGGTTCCGGAATCCATGCTTTCTGTTGCGCAACTGGGGTGAGAGATTTTTCAACAAGTTTAGCCCAGCTGCGAGAGACAGAATTGAGACGACAAAAATGAGCAGCACGAAGGCTTTAAGGCAGGCCTGTGTCGCCCATAAAGGTGGTCAGCCAGCAGCCTGCCATAGCCACATGCAACGACGGGACAGCCGCGTGTTGGGCGCTGAGACCCATGAATCAGGTAGGAATAATGACCAGTCAGAATGGCGAGACACGTCGAGCATGACACCAACACGCGCCTAAGGAGGGGCACAGAACCTCGCAGGGCAGGTCTTGAGGCTCACACGCTTGTTTCCGTCTGAAGGGATCGTCAGCTTCCCGCGACCCCACCCTGTGATTGTGGGATGTGGGTCTCATGACGGAGCTGGGCCGCTGAGTGAGGTACAGAGTATACCTAGCTAGGTATGTACCTTAGCAGCTTGAGGAGCATGTTGCGGGGCAAACTGCTAAGGTCGTGGTTGCTTGGCATCGTGTCTCGTATCCCGCGTATTGCGTAGCAACCCTGACCCATGAAGATTAGCTTGATTGCCTCGTCAGCCTGCTCAGGGGTTGAAATGGCAATGTGGGTTTTTCTTTTTCCATTTTCTTTTTTTCCATATCTACGATGGCTTCTCAAGGGGACTTTTGTTCTACAATGTTTGTTTCTTGAGCAGAAAATTCACAGCAAGACGCCATGACCACCACCAACAACACCAGCCTCGAATTTATCGAAGCAGAGCCCTTGCTGAGTCTTCAAGATGAGCAGGCAACAACCAATGCGAATCACGATCAACATGCACACCCAAAGCCACCACACCAGCCCCAACAGTGGTACAGAATCGTAACGCGTTTCCAGGTCCAGAGCTCCGGTAGCATCATCTTGCTGCTCTCCACGCTCACGTTTGCCATTGTCACCAGTGGCATGATGTACATGATTCCAATGTTGCGTCTCATCGAAGATGCCCTGTGTCATCTTTACTACGACAAGGACCCTTCCGAGCCCATCGAGGAGCACATGTGCAAAGTAGATGGCGTGCAGAAGGAGCTTGCGTTACTTGGTGGCATCTCGGCCATGATCAATTCTCTGGTTGGAGTTGTGGCGGCTTTGCCATATGGTGTTCTCGCCGATCGGTGAGCATCTTGATCAGAGGTCTTGGTTAGGTACTCGAGTTAACAGGATTTGAACATGGTCACCTAGAATCGGTCGCAAGCCCACATTTGCTCTCGCCTATTTTGGCATCGTCGTCGGATTCGGATGGGGCCCGATGTTGCTGTTTTTTGGGGTGGCTCCCAACCTGTACCTCGTCGTGATGGGCTGTCTGTTTTTTCTAATCGGTGGTGGCGTCCCCGTCGCCATGAACTCGCTCAATGCAATGGCATCCGACGTCAGCACAGAAAGTGATAGGTGAGCATACTCCGGACTGGTGTTCCCGACTGCTGCTGACCGGCCCCTGTCTAGGGCTAATGGTTTCTTGTATCTTTCGTTTGGCGCCGTGTCTGGAACATTGGTAGGCCCGTTCGTGGCCGGCGTTCTCATGCAAACCATCAGTCCTTGGTGTCCCATTGCCCTCGTCTTCGCCCTCACCCCCTTCATCTTCGGCACCTTGATATTCCTGCCCGAAACCCTGCCCGTCAGGCTGAAAGAAGCGGCACAGCAAGGACGACAGCCGCTCTCGAGGAAACTCCGACAAGCCATGAGCGAGTTCGGAGTTTCTTTGTCCCTGCTGAAGAATAGGCAGCTGTTAAGCTCTTTGGTACTCTTTGTTATACAGCCTGCCATCTTCGCCGCGTATTCCACAGTACTTGCCCAGCATGTCAGCAAATACTTTGGCTGGACGCTGGCTGAGACCAGCTACCTGCTTACGCCTCCATTGGGCGTCCTTCACTTGATTGTTTTGGTCGTGCTGCCCCGTGTAGGAAAGCTGATTACCGATCCAACGGGCAGATATGGGGCTTCTATTTTCGCAAAGGACCTCGTGCTTACAAAGCTATCACTTGTTCTCATGGCGACGGGAGCTCTCGTGCAGGGTTTCAGTAGGGGAATAGTGGTGTTCCTCATTGGCATGACTATCCATACCCTTGGGTCGGGGAGCACGCCACTTGGCCGGGCCATTTCGACGGCTTATGTTGACCCCCAGCAGACGTCGAGGCTGTACGCCGTGATCAGCATGCTAGAGACGGGTGGTGCGCTAATAGGGGGACCGGTGCTGGCCTGGTGCTTTAATGTAGGCATGAAGAAGTTGGGATTGTGGGTCGGTTTGCCGTGGTTTTACGTCGCTGGTCTTGTTGCTGTCGCTCTCGGGTCATTGATGTTTGTCACCAAACCAAAGCGGACGGCAGGAGTGCCCGCAGAAACTGGCGGCTTGGTTGATTATTCGGCTAGTGAGGAGGAACTTTAACATGTAAACAATGGTGTCTTACCCGGACACTTTCCCCAATTCCATCGGTTGAACTCCGGGAACCTGTCTCGGGATATGATGGGTGGAATGTGAGGCCCGTTTCTCGGCGCCCGCGATGCTGGCTGGGCCGGGCGGTATTCGGTGCAGGCGGCACAGTGTGTGTTCTGAGAATGCAAAATCGGATAGCGGTCAGACTGGTTGCGAGCTGAGACCGTCTCGGGAGATTATGTGCATGCAGGGTCATGCACCATCGGGCCAACGACGTGGTGAAGCTGGCAATTTGAAAGTGCTGCAGCAAACCAAAGGGGACAAGCCTGGGGTTGCCGAGCCCCCCATCCGCAGCGGCCTTGGTCACCTAGCCCATTTCGGGGAGGAAGAAGCAATCATGATGGGACAGTCAATTCCAGTCCCCCAGATACCGATCTTCAGGAGCCTCTTGGGACCGGTACTTATAGGCCTGCTCTTGAGACATTGATCTTCCCAACCTGCATCGACATTCTACACCAAACACCACCAACACCGGCCACATGTCTCCTGGTAGAACCCTCCTCGTGCTTGGCTCTGGGCCCGGTATTGGCCGGTCGGTGGCCACGCTGTTTGCCTCGAAGCGGTACAACAACGTGGTCCTGATTGCCAGACGCGCCGAGCAACTCGAGGATGAAAAGAAAGCTGTTCTGAAAACTGTCGGCAGCCAGATCAATGTTCGGACATACGCGGCTGATGTCACACACACGCACTCCCTCCTCCAAGCGCTCGACGACGCCGATGCCGCTTTTGGCAAGCCTGAGGTGGTGTTTTACAACGCCGCTCGGGTTCTCCCATCAGCGCTTTTGACCCATCCGGTGGAAGATGTCGAATATGACTTCAAGGTGAGTGATTGGGTGAAGATACCTTCGTGACGACAAATTGCTAACGGTCCCCAAGATCAATGTCAGCGCTCTGTACATCGTTTCACAGCGATACATACCACACCTGGTGTCTCTGGCCAACGCGGATCCTTCATCCCTGCCGGCGCTCATCGTGACGAGCTCTGCTCTGCCACATCACCCAATTCCCCAGCTGTTCAACTTGTCCCTGGTCAAGGCCGCCCAGAGAAATTTGGTACAGAGCCTGAATCTGACCTATACACACGAGGGCGTTCACATTGGTGTGATCAACGTTGCTGGTCAGGTTTCTCCAGAGGACCAAGTGAGAAATCCGACTCGGATCGCGGCAAGGACATGGGAGTGGTTCCAGGGAGCAAAGGAGAAGCCAAACTTTGAAGTCGTGATTTAGGATGTGGTCTGGTATGGACTGGATTGGGAACCAGTAGCTAGTAAAAGAAAGCCGAGAATAGAAAACGAGCAACCCTGTCTGTTTTGTCTACGTCATGGAGCTGCATCTACTGTGTGTCACAGGACTTGAGCCTCAAAGACACCCTTGCTCAGTTGACCGCAGCAGGTGATCCTGGCACACACTTACCAGCGGCTGGAACTCGGCTCTCAACCACTCGGATGGTCCGTGTGGCTGACCGGAGCCGGCTGAAGATGGGATCACACCGAACTTCCCATCCGGATGTAGAAACGCCTGTGTCAAGTATTTTGTTTGATGAGAGGACTGTAGTTGCCATGTCTAACTCCCGTCTGTGCGTAGGGAAATCTCTTTCTTTTTAAAAAGAAGAAAAAAAGAAAAAGGTGTTAAGAAAACCTCCACCATTAAAGAACGCCGGCCTCTCCTCCCATTATGCATTCCTCCCATCCAAACTCCTCAACTGCCGTGTCAGGCACTGCTACTCCATGAAAAGTCCTTCCTCACCATGATCTCATTCCCGTACGAATTCTCTGGGGGGCTGCTTTTGCCATTCACACAGGTCTTTGATGAATCCCTCGAGTCACCCTCTCGTTGGTGTCCAGGTAGATGATGCCCCGGCTCGCCCGAGATGTCGACCGTCAGCTCGATCTCATCGTCTCCTCGCAGTGTCGTATCCAGTACCCCATGGTGCTTTCTACCGCTCATCTTGTAGCCGACCTTTGACGGACTAGGCTTGTCCGACATGTACACTTTGGGAGTGTCTGGATACCCCGACAGCTCGCCCCTCCACCAGCGTCTGACCAAGGGTGCATAGGTGGGGAGGCAAGCGCAGACAATGCCGATGAATGGCTCGCAGCAGGACCAGATGAAGACTTTGGACATGGCCCAGGTGAAGTCTGGGGACTTGACGAGCTGGTCCATCATGACGATTCGGATGGCCGAGGCCACACACACACTATAGCAAGGCATCAGTGGCGAGGTCAAGCAGGGTTACAGTCAGGCTGAGGGGAAGGGGAACTCGGCGTGACCGAGACACTGCCCAGAGACCGAAAGATGGCTGGGACAAGGGGGCATGGGGATGGGGAAAAGACAGAAAAGTCACGCACAAGCCGCCGAGGAGGAGGATTCCACCCACAAACACCTTTTTCGTGGTGGGCATGTTGAGTTTCCAGACTGTGATGGGATTTTGGTGGTTAGCATGGGATACCGTGTGTGGACTTCCGGATTGAAGGCCAAGCTGATGAGACGAGAGTCACCGGGCGAGTGGAAGCAGTGGGAACATACTTGTGGGAATCGGCACCAAAAGAATGGCCACATCAATCACCAATCCGATGATGCCGTTGCAAAAGTAAAACAACGGCGCGTCGATACATGATCCCGTGGCCGTTGGATCGGTATACTGAAGCCAGTAGTAGTTGATGGGTCTGCACCCGGCGAGCCATGTGATGGTCACTTCTGCCCAATGGGCCCAAGTGAAGCCAAAGACAATGTACCAAATCACGTTTGTCCCAAACACCCGGCGGTAAAACAGCAAGATGGAGACTTTGGTCGCCGAGATGCAAGTGATGTAAACGATGACGAAGGCGTAGGTGGTCTGGTACAGCTTGGTAAACTCCTCATGTGTGACCACCCAGAGATGCTTCCCACCACCCCAGGGGACGCTGATGAGGCAACACACCGCTGTTCCAATGCCCATAACCTGGATTTACGGTGAGTTGGTCAGCAAAGCCTGTCCGTACCCCCCCGTGGCGTTCCTCTTTTGTAGTCCTGTTGGTACTCACCGCTGCAAAAAGAATAACATAGTCGTCAGCAGCCAGACCGGGCCCCTTGTTCATCAGCCGTGTAAAAAGCCGCAAAACGACAGAGCTGAGCCCGAGGACCATGATGCCGACGACTGAGCCGATAATATCCCCGTTCTGATTTTCCGCCAGGTCCACGCCGGGCGGCGCCTCGCCCCACGCTCCCGAGTTCGACATGGTATCGTTTTGAGCGCTAGAAAATGGATAAAAAGAGTGGAAAATGCGGTTTGTATCACGCCAAGGAGCGGCAGAAGTGAGCACGAGGGAGTGAAGATTCTCCAATATTCAAGGACGCAAACGAGTGTGGAAGTTGAAGGATTGGTGCTGGTCAAAAGAAGGCCTCCCCGCGTGACATGCTTCCACAGCCGTGTGAGCAAACAGTGGAGAGGAAAAGCCCTCCAGCGGCTCGGGGAGAGGAAAGGCTTCTTGTTTTCTGTCTATCTTTCTTGTTCCATTGGTATTTTCTTTTTCCTCGTGGATGTGATGAAGAGTGGCCTCCCATCCAATGTTGGACGGTCCTCGGACCCAGGCCATTTGTTCGAGTGTTAGTGCCGTGTTAGTGCTGTAATCACAGAGATTATTTGCAGTGCTCTACAACAATGGTTGCCTATTACAGCCAGTTCTGCCACATCTCGCCTGCAGGAGAGAGATGGAAGGACGGTATTTGCGAGAGACTTGCGCCCGAATCGGCTTAGGGGGCGAGAGTCTGCCGCCAACAACACGATTTAGATCTGTCAGAAACGGAACCAATGGTCTTGGGCGATCGTGTGAATGGCCCCCAGATGCCCCGCTTGTGCTGAGGCTTTTTACTGGACAGCACTCGCATGATGATGACCAAGTAGCCCCTTGGTGTCTGCAGCATTGTTCCCACTGCCATCGCTTGCTCTTCCCTGACTGGCCTTTGTGCCAGTCGAGCCAGTGTCGCCGAGACATTGGCACGGCGACAATGACACCGATCGATTGACCACCGCGCTAGTACATCTGTAATATGTCCATGTACACTATTTCTTGAAACTTATTCTTTTCCCGCGTGTAGCACAGCTTCAAGAGCCGTGCCGATTGGTGTCGTTGTTTTTCCCTTGCTTGGGGTCGGGAAGCCAAGCATCGCGTGCCGCGTCTTGGCATGGGAATTCAGCTCGTGGTGTTTTCCCCAGGGGTTGTGTCCCTCGCTACCAATTCTTCTGCTGGAGCAGATCGTGTCCCGATCTGTATAAGCGTCTCTGCCTGAAGAAGTGTTTTATGTCGATGAACCGATTTTCACCTATCTTTCCTTTGAGCTTTTCATCAAGGACCACTCGACTCACCTGTCAAGCTCCTTGTGTGACGGTGATTCAGCAAAATCTTGACACCAGTCAGTCACCTCAGTGCTCGGTCAGTGGAATCAGGTCCGCGTAAGGTATCGCACATCTCTGGATCCTGCACAAACTTTTGCCAAGTTGGATGTTGGTAAGCTTTCCCACTGCCGGAGCATGAGATAATGCATGCGATATAGGTCTGCCCAACCAACTCAGACGTCAGCTTACCCTCAGCAGGGCGTTGGTGGCTGAAAACTCTTCCGTGCCGAAGAATGTCTGCACGGTTGAGCGTGGACGGCACTCCTTTTACGGTTCCTGCAGCATATGTCATGCTCACAGGCACTGGGGACAGACAGCGGGCAAGACAACGAAGAATGGCTCAGCGCAGAATGTTCTGAAGCCATTGGCAATTTCTAGCTCGAAGAAAACGAGCAAGCCACCACTATGCGTTGTTTCCACCGCTGGGCGTTGAATCGAGACATGGCAACGTGCCTTAATATTGATGTGGCTTGATTCAAGATGTACCATGCCCCGACTGGAAGTTTCCGCGGCACGCACCGTGGGATGTGCCGGCTTGGATTTGGGGGTCTCACTGGCTGATTCCGCCTTTTAAAGCTGACCGATTGGTCTGTGTGAGTCCACTGTACAAGTTGTCAGGGAGTCGGGATGTGGGCAACACGTGTACGATTACAGACGCTGGGGCCTCGGTCTGACGGCATCCGGTCAAAGGTCGGAAACCAGCAGCAGAAACAGCCACCATCAAGACAAAACAAGCCACCCTAGCAGACCCAAGGACACGGAAATCCTCAACGTCATGGCCAGGGTATACTGTCTACCCCCCCTACTAAGTGACAGGCGCCGTTGAGCTGTTAGGCATCAAAAAGCGCTTTTTTCTTCCCTTCCCTAGCGTCTTGTCAACAGGAGGCCCTTTCTCCACTCCCGTACCTTGTGTAGAAGCCCAAGGTCTGGTCACGGGAGTTCATATTGGAACATCCCAAGCGGGAAAGACGGTTAACTCCTCGGCTGCGAGGGGAAAGTGGTCTTGTCACTCCTATCATTGGGTCGAAACGGACTGAGCATCCTTCCCGAGTGTCACAAGAGCCGTCTCCTCCACCTGCCCAGGACCCCTTCCTCTTTCCAGTGGGAGCCCAAGGTCGGCGACTTACCGACATGGGCGTCCCGGTGTGTTGGCGTGGGAGGGTGCGGTATGTACTTTGGAATATCCACCCAGGCTGCCGGGACTTATGGCTGGCATGGGTGAGGTGTGCGGGCCATGTTCTGAAAATATCCTGGATCCGGAATACCCTGGAGAGACATACTGTTTCCTCGGCAAGCCCTGATCCAAGGTGACGATGATGCCCACCAACCATCCGATGTTATCGGCACTGGCGGTATCCAAGCGCTCATGGGGGAACAGGCGGAAATCACGGTATCCTTTATTCAAAGGCTGAAAAGTGGCACTATGTAAGTGGTCTGTGAATGATTCGTTCAGCCCTGGACCACTGCGGTATGTGCCCATTCCGAGCCCAAGGTAGATAATCGGTATCCTCAGGATGGTTGTGGGTTGTGGTATATAATACGACCCGACTGCTGCTGATGCTGACCCTTTACCTCTGCACCTACACCTCTCTATTTAAAATCAATTACCTAGTTGCTAGGCTGCCCACAAAGACAATAACACCATCCGATACGCAACTTATATCCACCTTCCGATGGAGTTAGCCATGACTCCCCTCTCCGAGTTCATCATTCTCTCCGTTCTCGGAAGCATCTTTACTCTCATATTGTCTACGCCATGGAGACCATGGCTCATGAAGTCCTTGTCTCAATACACTATCCCGTCATTCAATCCTTTCAAAGGCTTCACTCTGTCCAACACGGAGTTTTCACATTCGCCGAGCAACCACTGCTCAACAGATGCTTTCAACAGACAAAAGCTCTGCACCATCCACGACCTGTCTGACTGTCACGAAGTCGCCTCGTCATTCTCCACCCTCGTCAACCAGGACGGGGCTGGTTGTTGGCCCCCGAGATCCAACCACAACGAAAAGACATGGCCTGCGTGCCTCCAGGCTTACAAAGACATTTATCACGAAATGGCTCCCCTCCTACCAGCGGAAAGTCCATCTCTTGACGACAACCTCAACGAAAGGCGCATATTCGAGTTTAGATCACGTTTCGCCCAGCTTTTGGCTCAAAAGGTTGACCTCGCTGAAGTTCAAAGACTTCTGCAAGCGGCTGATGCGGGAAGATGGGATGTCTTTCCGAAGGATGTCTACAATGGGTTTTACTGCTGCGTGGCCTGGTGTAGACATGCTTATAGGTGAGTCTTTGCGTTCATTTCTACTTGGCCTTTGGCTAGGTACCTATGCTGACATATCTCATTTAACCAAACCAGATGGGCAAGCATTCCCGTCGTCCGAATCGCCCAACTCGAAAAGTTCATCGCTCTCCCCAATGAACTCATTGCTCCATGGAACTCCATGCAGTCGCACTTTGGTCTCGACTCTGAATCCGGAAACAACATGTCTAACCTAGTTCTCAACTTCAACTCCGCCGGAGGCTACGCCCTCAAGATCAACACGGGCCTCTCCAGTCTTATTCAGTCTTCTGAAGAGGAATTCGCCCGCATCTTTCACGAGGTCGAAGTGCTAGGTGTGCCAATCTACTCCTCCATTGTCGAAAGCATCGTGGCCTACGCCCGAGGCGATAAGGAGACTTGTCTCGAACATGTTCGTGATATCAAAGGCCAGCTCCGCCCTTTGCTAAGTAGCTACTATGACCGAGTTCATGACGCCAAGATTGCAAGGTCGGTGTGGTTGAGCCGCGTTCAGGGGTTCTATGCCTGGGGTGTGGGACACCAGAATGCCACCAATGGAGAGTGGGAGAAGTTTGATGGGCTGAGCGGGAACCAGGTCTTGCTGTTCCAAGCGCTGGATGCGTTTTTGGGGTTGGAGGCGTACCTGCCTAAGCTGATCCAAGAGAGAAATGTGCCTCTTTTGCAGAGAAGGTTCTGCGAAGTGGTCAAGAAGCATGGCTTTAGGGGCGAGCTGATGGATGAGGGTCTTGACGGGAAGATCAAGAAGGAGTTTGAGGATATCGTCAAAAGGCTGAGAGTAAGCTTCTGGTGGCAAACCATTCTACCTGTGTCTGCTGCTAACAGAAAGATAGGTCTTTCGATCTGCGCACCGTACTAGAGCCAAGGTGTACCTCACACAACCCGCTCCCGAGAGACTGCCCATGACAGCTGGCAAGTCACTGCTGAAAGAGGATGTGGATCAGAGTTTGGTGTTTTTGGATCAGTTCATGGTGGGCAGGTTGCAGCAGACAGTGTAAGGTAGATATAGGGACACTCTTTTGATTTCTTTTGTCACTGGCAGGAACAGAGGTTGGGTTGCAAGACGGGCATGCTGGCGCAAGTCATTGGACTGGGGATTTATCTTGTTATATACCATGGCTCATGAGGCGGACGGAACTTGTGTAGCGTTCATTACTGAAATTATTCAGCTTTTTCTCGATCTGCTTAGTATACCCACGTATCCTGCACAGCTGTTATTACAAATGCGACGCAAGACCTAACCGTGTACAAGGGCGCTCTAAACACGGAATGGCACATTCTTCAACATCAAGTGATCATCGTTTCATCACAAAACCGAGAATCTGCCTAGTAAAGATCTATACGAAGCTGAAATGGGGCCCGGGGGGTCGCTTACAAGTGGCCCTGTCACGCTTTCTGGGTAGCGTTCTGTTGTAACACAGAATTGCCAGTTCACTTCTATGTTGCATATCAACTGTCTAGGTCCTCAACCCCATTGAAAAGTATGGCTCTGATTAGTAGGAGAGCACTACCGACTACGACACATCTTCAGGATACAGCGAGCTGTGTGGCATTTCTTGAAATAGGCTCACTGTGTTGACGCAAGAATTGCTTTGTAAACACGCGTTTGATTATGAGGCTCTTGATTATATCACGGACTCGCGAGGCGGTCACGTATGTGTCAGATGCGCCAGGTGAAGGCTCAAGTATACCTATCAAAAGTACTATTGCACGGCGGAGGATACCCAGATAAGGTTGTTAAAACCGTCTGCTGGAAACCCATCCGAGATGTTCAGGTGCTGCTATTTATGAATTTATCAACACAAGATGAGGTTGGTCAAAAGACTTGGAACAGTACTAGGGCATTCAGCACACTGGAACCAGGAAGTATTTGCTACTACCACCAAGATCTGCACTAGAGGCCGTTGTAGGGGAGCAATCTTCGTGAAACGTGGCATGGACCTTTATTCATATGACCATGGCAAGAGCGAAAAATTGCCGCACACCTGTGCACCAGTGTCCTTGATCCCACCCGGGACACGAAAGCCTGTGCTTCGCAGTAAGTAGATGGCGCAGCCGGAGACCAGTTATGCCGAATTCACCAGGCGGCACTCTTCCTACTCGTCCGTTATCATTCTTCCAATCGGGGAGGATGTTTGACGCATCCCGGCCGCATGACATGATGACACCCGCAATGCATGTCATCCCAGGTACCTAAAGGAGTGGCTGTATCGCTCTCAGTGCGACCTGCGCCGCAGCGGGATGTCTCTTGGTCTGTATACATGCAAAAGGGCTCAAATCCGAGAACAAGTCCGGTTGATACCTTACCACTGCAACACAACCATTCCCCGCAGACAAGTTTGGTTCCGACTAAATCTATTGTACTCGGATTTCAACTGCAAGTTAGTATTTCTATAGTCTCCTCCTGTGCCTACCAGTCTGCTCGTCGAAGGTGTTAAACTACCAATCCTTGGACAGCCCAGCAGAGCTTTAGTCACGCTTGACGCCAATGGCTCCAACTCGTCTCAGCCCAACAGCACATACGCCACAAACAAGCACCATCCAACCAAACATGATCCAGAAGGCAACCCTATATCCCTCCATGAGGGCCTCAGGTGAAGATTTGTTGTCGAATTGCGAGTTATTCGTTACTGATGAGGCAACGACCTGCGTTACACTTAGCCCAATGGCGACGCCGAGCTGAGCACACGTGTTGAAGACTGCACCACCCAAAGCCTGCATGTGCTTTGGAAAAACATCCGAAATGATCAGGAGGCCAACTGTAAAGAGAAGGTCGCAGCTGATGGGGGAGAGAATCTGCGCAACAAAGGCATTCTCCCAATATACTTGGTCAGTACGGACCAGGGCCATCAACAAGGCCGAGACAGTGCTGACAACTGTAGTGATGAGCACGGTCCAAAATACAGGCATGCGATTGACAAATATGCCAGTGAGGATGCTGGTGATAATACCGGCTACTAGAGATGGAAGCACTTGAAGTGACGCCGTCAGGGCAGACTTTCCTTGGATAGTTTGGAAGCTAGGTAGGCAGGCAAGGTGTTAGACATGGGTAACAAATCATTCAGAACAGACTTACAATAAACTGCTATACAACTCCATGCAATTGATCAAAGCATTGGTCAGCATGACCATGACGCAGGCGCTGGTGAACACACCGCTTCGCCAGAGAGAGTTTGGGATCAGTGCTGTGCGGTTCTTCTTGGTCTGATAGTGCATCCACCCCACAAAGGATGGGACAGAAATGACAGAAATGACGAGCAAAACGATGGTGACAGCCTGACGAATGTCGTTGATGTTGGCCGACAAGGATCTAGAGGCATCACTCCATTAGCTATCCGCATTGTGATTCATGGGAGAATGCTTACGCCAAAACGTATGAAAACATGGCCAGACCCATGCTGGCTAAGCCTACTCCGGTCCAGTCAATCTCAGCTCCGAGCCGCCTCAGAACCGATTGGCTACCGGATGAGTGAAGGTCCCGGGGAAGTGACCATATCCCAATGGTAAACAAAACAATGCTGCAGGCTGCTACCAGATAGAAGGCCGGTCGCCATCCAACAGTGTCTGTCATGACCCCCGTGAGCACCAGGCCAAGACTGAACCCCAGCGGCTGGCTAAAGCCGAGGCATGCAAACCCCATGTTCCGCGGTTGGCCCTCGGCCACGCTGTTGGAGATGATGGATATGGCAGAGGGGGCAATGATGGCGTTTGTGATTCCCTGGAGGGCCCTAAATGCTATTATTTGACCTTCTGTTCGTGCTAGACCGCAGGCCAACGCAAAGATAGAACTGAAAAAAGAGCCAACGAGGTTGACCTTTTTCACACCGACCACATCGGCGATTGAGCCTGCCAGCAACAAACACGAGCCGGCTGTGAGATAGTAACTTGAGGTGGGCCAAACCAGGAGACTCTCCTGCAGACCCAGCTCCGAGTGCATGGCAGGCAGAGCGATGACAATGATGCCGTTGCAGAAGCTGCTGAAGAAGAGCAGACCGCAGAGCTGAGTGATCACGATGATGGTGCGGCCTTTGGGCAGCAGGGCGGGTGTTGTCTTGACGGGTATGGCAGATGCATCTGGCTCTGAATCAGACGCCACGACTGTTGCATCACGGCTCTGGCTTTTCCGCGAAGTCGCCCCTGAGTTTGCGGCGGGGGGGTCAAAAGAGAGGGTGTGCAACTGGGTCACGGTGGTCGTTTTCGTCGCCATGTTGGGTGATGTGGGCAAGAATGTGAGTGGTTGTTGCCTTCTCAATGCTGCATATCTGTTGTTGCTGGTTCAATGTCGTCAATCGGCCGGCGGTGAGAGAGGTCGATCTGGTGGGAAGACGGGATGCAGGTGCGTTGCAGCACAGATTGGAGAACATGACATGCAGGTTCGTCAAAGAACATGGTCATTTTAAACGGATGCCCCTTTCAGCTTTGGCGCGTCATCGGGCTAATCGAGGCCCGGATGTCGTTCCAGCCTCCGGTCAGCAGTCGTGGTGGAGCTAGTCGTATCTATCCCTTGGAGGCTTAGTAGAGCGGATGTTTCTACCTTAGAGGCAGGTGCCACAAGGCAGGATTGAGTCGGTGTACTGCAGGGAATGTTTGCCCCATTTCTCATTCCCACCTGTGGCGCGGAGCTCAAAGAACCAAGGAAGACCAGCACACCGAAACACGGGACAAGGCCGAGAGCCCTATAGGGATTCCATCTCCGGGAACCGATGGCTTCGAAGTCGTTGGTGAGCGAGTCCTCTATTTCCACTATGTTGAGTTTTTATTTCTGCTATGCTCCACCTATATTAACCAGGAAAAGAATGCCCTATAATATTAGCTATACCTATATTTTATAGCGCTTAATATATATTAATATTTTAACGAATTAGATTAAAGGTTTTTATAGAATTTCTTGTGGGATTATTAGAAGCTACTTGAATATTAACTTTATAATTATTACTATTATTACTTAAAACCGTTACTATTTAATATTTATTTATTACTTATTACTATTAAAATATTTACTTTAAATCCTATTACTATTAATTTTTCGTTTTTTTTTTTCCGATAATAAATTTCTTAATTTTAAAGACTTTAATTATAAGCTTTTTTTTAAATTAATTTAGAAACGTATAATTTTAAAGCTTTTTATTACTTTAAATTAAAAACCACTTACTTTTAAAATATTAAAGAAACTTACTTTAATTAAAAAAGAATTAAACGACTTTAAAGTTAAGATTTTAGCTTTACTTTTTATAAAAGTTTAAAAAGGTAATAAACTTTTT
>JAULSY010000204.1:0-34444 GCA_030512305.1 Cercophora samala | reverse complement strand
CATAATTAATCTTATAATTAATATTATTTTAGTCTATTTTTTTAATATTTTAATAATTAATTAAAAATCATTAATAAAATAAATAAAAATAAAATAATTATTAAAGTTATTAAAAATTAAAATATAATATTTATTAATTTTTAAAGTAATAAAAATATTAAAAATAATTAAAGTAAATTACTCTTTAAAAAGCTTTAATATATAATTAAAAGTTTAAAGGTACTTTTTAATTTATAATTTTATAATATCGCAATTAAATTTAAAATTAATTAATACTAATTTATTCTCTTTATTTATAATATTTTTAATATATTTTTAAATATTTCTTCCGATATAGTAGCGTAAAGCCATTTAAAAACGCTATTTTAACGGCGCGTTTATTTATATAGGGCGGCGTAACTAAGGGTCTATAAATCGTATAGAATACACTTAAACTTCTTTTTTAAGCGTTCTTAATAATATATAGGTCTCTTCCTAATATATTTAACGTAATAGATTTAATTAAATTTATAACTAAAATAATAAGGTACGTGTCTACGTTATACAAGTATAGGCCGAAGGCCCTATCTGGCACATACTGCCTGAAGGGTGGCCAGGTACACGCCCCACCGCGAAGCGGTGGTTAAATTCATCACACATTTCACGCCTAATTAAAGAGGTCTGAGTACTGAGATAACCCTACTTATAGACCAAACTTGTCAAGGTGCAGATCTCAATTGGTTGTTTGGAATGTTTTTGTTAGCCTCAGCGACCTCTCGAGTTTCTCGAATCACAATGTCATCGTTTGTCCCATCGATCCTGGTTGACTTCGGCGCTGCCCCGAATCGCCAAAGACACCGCTAAGAAGTTCCAGTTGCGGCCATGACGCAAGTGATTCAGCCACAACCATCAACACAGCATGCCCTTTTATTTCGCACGTCTTGAGATGAGACCTGCTTCTTCCTCTCATTGCCATAGGCCTTCTTGATGCCTTGGACGAAAAGTTCGCGACAGTTGCTGCCAGTTGCCATGTCTAGAGGTCCAAAGAAGAAGAGAGTCCTGGTTGTCGGGGCTGGGGCTGCAGGTACAGCAGCACCGATCAATATCTGTTTTTGTTCTCCTTGTTTCTAACAGATTTCTAGGCATGTCCTGTGCCCATCACCTTGCCCAACACCCGGACAAGTTCGACGTTACCCTGATCGAAGCAACCAACTACTGCGGCGGCCAGGCCTTCTCCATTCCCATTGACAAAGACAAGCATGGTGCCTCATGGCTCAACCAGGGCGTCCAGGGTGGCTCTTACATTTTCCATCACACCATGACAATGTTTGCCCGTCAAGGTCATGTTGCCAATCCCGTCAAGCTGCAGGTCTCCTTCGGCAAAGGGGATCGGTTCTGGACCAATGTCTATCCCACCAAGCTGCTTGAGAGACACCAGAAGGAGATTCGTCGTTTTGTCAAGATGCTTACCCTAACTCGTTGGTTCGAGATATTTTTTGCCCTGCTACCCATCAAGTATCTCATGAAGCTCTTCATGTTCAGCTACGAGTTCGCCAATGCCGTTGCTCTTCCCATGGTTGCTCTGTTCCTTGGAACCGGGAATTACACCCCCGAAGTGCCGACCATCATTCTCGAACGGCTATGCACCAGTCCGACCTACGGTATGTGGTATCCCCCTGACAAGGAAAGTATAGCGAGCAATCTTCCCCCAATGGTTGTCTTTCCCAACTTCAGCCAGTTCTACGAAGACTGGAGAAAAGACCTCGTCAAAAACGGCGTCAAAGTCCGTCTCTCGACTGAGCTGATTGAGACCGTTTACCGAGACAAGAACGGTGTTGTGGTCAAGCTGATCAAGCGGACCCCAGCCCCTGACAACCACAACCCATCCAGTGCCTGGGCTCCCGAGGATTACACCGTCAACGCCGACCCCGGTGCCGAGGAAACCAACGAGCACTACGATGAGGTCGTCTTTTGCTGCCTGTAAGCCTACCACCTCCCCTCCCTTCTTTCTCGTCTTTCTCCCTAAACATGTCTTTCTCTCGTCAACAGCGCCGACACCGCGAACCGCCTCCTCTCCAAATCCCGCACCCGCCGCGAGCGCCTCGTCCTCCCCCGCGCCATCTGGTCAAACGACCTCACCATCACCCACTCCGACTCGTCCTACATGATCAAGCACTACGAAAACTTCTTCACCCCCGAGCAAGCCGTCACGTCCCTCTCCGGGACCGACCACTCCACCCGGGTGGCCATCGCCCGCGGTGACCACGGGGAGATGAACACGTTCAAGCCAATGTACTACATCAAGCCTTACCCCTCGGACATGACCAAGCTGGAGATGTCGTTTGATTGCACCAACTACCAAGCCCAGTTCCCCCCGTCGGTTCCCTTTGAGAACCACGTCTTCCAGACGATTTTCTTGAACAAGGAGAGGGATGGGTATCTCTGGACCGACAATGAGATTGACCAGAGTAAGATTATCCGCAAGGACTGGTGGCACCAGCTTTGTCATTCGTGGACGCACTACCTGCTTGTGGTGCCGTGGCTGTGGCTGTTGCAGGGGAGGAATCATGTGAGGTTTGCGGGCAGCTGGACGTTGATCAATGCGCATGAGGTGGCGGTTATGAGCGGGATCGCGGCGGCGGTGGATCTGGGGGCGGAGTACCCTAGGGATCTGGAGAGGGATGGGTGGGCGTTGCTGTGTTTTAGGTTGTATTACTTGCTGGTGTATGGACGGTGGTATAGGAGGAGGAATAAGAGCAAGAAGTCGGCTGGGGAGGGGAGCGAGTGGGCGGGGGGATTGTACGGGAGTGTTTACAAGGGGCCGGGGGTGGTGGAGGAGGAGAGGCAGATGTGGAGGAAGGAAAAGGAGGGGGAGGGGGTGAATGGGAAGTGATGGGGGGCAATGAGTGGGGATTTGTTGTATGGATGTTTATGAGATGAGAATGAGAGATTCTTAGGTTGATATGTGTAGAAAGAAAGGGCAAGACGTGGTGATAAATTTGTTTGTACGGTGTATGTTAAAGATGAGTGACTTGTAGGCTCTGATGAATCCAAATTTGAGACGGAAATCACCTGTGGTCAAAATGGACATTCGGGAAAGGGATCATAAAGCTCAGGCTCACACATTCTCAATCTTAAGCTGGGGTAACCTTGTCATTATACTCGGATAAAACATCGACTGGGAGAAGAAAAGTAGGGAAGATGTATGCAAAAATCTTGCACTGCACATCAACTGTCAACACAACCTTCCAGGTCTTGAAAACAGAAAAGAACAAAAGGAGAAAAAAAATGAGATACTAAACACCACTGGATGGTCCAAAAGACAAGATCTCCTCCGGGAAGGCTCGAACTTCCAACCTCCTGATTAACAGTCAGACGCGCTAGCCAATTGCGCCACAGAGGATTTCCTTGTTCAGTTGTTATCTGTCTACTCCCAATTTTGTGGTTTTATCCGGGGCTGTGGAGTGGAGTTTTGTCCTTTGGTGGAGTGTGGACATCTGTCTTTTTTGGTGTCGGCGGTTCCACTTTTGACGACGGTTGCCCGGTTGAAAAAGGCGCAAGGGTCCACAATAGGGGCTTCAGGGGGAAGGCCTCATCATATTGATTATTGTAGCGGGAGGGTGGAAAGGTAGGTAGGTAATTGGTAAGTAAGTAGATATGTTATATACATGAATGTGAGTCTTCAATCTACTCAATCGGAACCGGGGTCAAAATCGGCCCTCCCCGCAGCGGCGCCCAGGTAAGCCAGACGTACTTGCCTGTCTCCCTGTATGTGACAAAGTGAATCTCTTGAGGACCTTCCTCTCGGAGAGGGGGGTTATTGCCAAAAGTGGCCATGAGGCCGTACTGGCCTGCGCGGAGGGAGTCAACTCCCGGGATCGAGTTGGGCCAGGGCCAGAGCTGTGGGTTGGTGTCAACATGCATCCGGTAAAAGTCTGCAAGGTTGCGTTGGGCAACTTACACCAAAGAGAAACGCGTCCGCATTCTTGTCGCAGTAGAACTTTGCGCCATAGATCGAGCAAGGGCCAGCTGAAGTAAAAAGCTGGAAGGTTTTCACGCTGTTGCCAGCAGTGAGCTGCTTTGCGACAAAGGTTCCACACTGGCTCTCGTTGGTCGTCCAGAGGCCCGTGTTGGTCAAGCACCCGAGGTTGGCGTGATCTCCTTGGTTCCAGAGGGTGCGGATCTGACCGGCTCCAAAGAAGCCTTGGCCGGCTGGTGCAATGCTGAACCTTGGGGCTTCAGCTTCTGCAACAGGAGCCGCGGTGGCAAGACCTGCCACGGAGAGAAGAGTGGAGATGCGCATCTTGAGTAGCAGTCGATCAGCCAGGCAAGGTAGTAGACGCCGGTAGTAGTGTTGCTAGCGAGCGGAGCAGGAGAAGTGACAGGTTGTGGAGCATGATGTCAGTCTCCGGGGCAGGGGACAGGCGTGATTTATATCTCGCAGACAACGCGGCAAGATCGGTGACGCTTCATTTACCCCGGACTGCGGTGGTGAAAAAGTCCTGATGCCGTTTGAACCCCGGACTGAGCGTGCATTACCGGGAATTGACAGCTGTCTCTCTTCCTGGTTCATGGAACTCCAGGGTAACTCTTCATCTCTTGATGTCCTGCTTGTCGTAGCCGTCATGCATGTCAAAGCGTGCCGAGATGGGTTGACGATGCATTCTGCCGTGCCGTCTCTTGGTACTGCGACGTTGAACCTGCCAGGCTTTTTCCCGAGAGGCTTACCTACAGATTAGGTTATTGCGGAAGATGCGTCCCTTTGACTTAGCCGACCGAATGGACTAGTACGCCGCGAACATGTCAACTTTGGGTCATGCTACCCCGCCCGTTGGCACCACCATCCGCAATTGGGGAAGTGTCGGCGCTCTGATGAGTAGAAACTCTGGTCAGAAGGGTCGCAGTAACGCGCGGCACTTTCTGAAATCTTGTTGGCCTGGGGGTAACGCGCTTGAAGGACATGTTTGTGAGAATTTGTAATCGGTCGTCTGTGGCTGCCAAGAACAACGTTATAAAAGCTGCCCATGGATGGCCTTCCCCTTCGGCCCAACTGTGCCTTAGCGACCAGATCCGCAACGTCACACTCCGTTCCTGATCTTGCATGGTCGGTTTGTAAGGCTAGAGTAATCCATCATGAACTGGATTTTCGCTTTCCTAACCTGACATTGAGGTCCTGAAGGGGAAATTCTTTTCGCTGCATCTCGTGTGTTTAATGACTGACTGGGTGAGATCGACGAGAGGGAAATGCAGCACCAGAAACGGCTGAGGTGAAAGATGGCTCCGTCATCAGCGGAGGAATTCCCGGTCCACCCTGTGGTGTGGCATTCTTTGCTCCCAAAGGATCACGAAAATGATAGTCGTACCATTTCGACCAAGCTTGATCTGCCTTGAGGAAGAATGGAAAGATCCAATTCAAAAATGGGCCTGCCGAAGAACTCAATGGTCCGTATCTTGGAGCGCACTTTGATTCGAGGAGTGTCGTATTCGGCCCGGACATCCGGTTTAGTGGCCAGCAAAGACACCCATGACCCGGAGTTCGTTGCGTAAAGAAACTGGGCAGTGTTCTGCAAAGACGAACCCTCCAGGTCAGAAGGAGGTAAATCCTTCTCATGGGCAGCTCCGGCAACCTTCGCCCAGTCCATGATAGCAATAAAAGGCTCAGGAGAGCGGTCACCGCGTTCAGGAAGACATGACTTTCCCCATGAGAGGGCAACTGCACCGATACCTTCAAACTGGAGAATAAGAATACCAAAGAGCGCAAGGTGTTTCGTCTCGAGTGATTGATCGGCCAGAAACCGCTTGGGCCAACTGGGGAGCGTGATAGATGGGGCGTATATCCTCTCCTTCGTAACCTGTAGCACATGAGGGTAGGCCGTAGAGGAAAAGACCATTGAGTCACCTGTCTCAAGCTTAACCCTCATCCCTGGGGTGTAGAGTGATGCTAACTGCCCAACACTAGCTGGCATGTTGGAAATTCTTTGAGGAGGTTCCAAGTAGAGACGGATGGTCTCAAAGTAGACTCTGCTGAGATCATAGCGCATTGGGTTCGAAACTTCTTTTTAAATAAGCTTTGGGGCTTTAAAGCCATAGAGAGGAGAACTTACCTCCATCCACAGCTGTTCCCCATTCGATCCAACCTTGGTCATCTATGGGTGTGATTCTGTGCAGCCCGGTTTGGGGTGTTCGATAGAATGTGCGCGATTTGTTGTCAATCTTTCGAAGTATTATGGCCGGATGGCTGGTGAAGTCGGACCGATAGACGCAGTTCAAAATCGCAAGGTAACGTGTGTTGTCTGACTTTCCTTTTCCTTGCCTAATCAGTGGACAAAGAAGTAATCCGGCATCGACGGCCTTTGGGGAGGGTGATAATTCGAAAAAGGGAGTAGAGCCAGGCAGGAGCGGGCCATCTTTTAAACTCTGTTCAATTTCTGACGAGGCAAAACATCGTGGCGAATCAGCCAGTAGGGAACTATTGTCCGAATAAAATGATCGCTCGAAGGCAAGAATAGACTGATCGTTGGACGTCTTCAGGATTTCCTGTTGGAGACGATGAAACGCACGACGACCCTCCCCGTACAACATTGGCATGTTGACACCAAAGAGCCCCAGTAGGGAATAGGCCTCGTCCTCCTTTCGGGTGGTGAATCGGTAAGCAGCCCAAGACATGATCTGCCCTACGCTACAAGCCCTCAGCTGCTTGTCCAGTGCGTGTGTTGATTCGTACTTGTCCAACCCAGCCCTTCTACTCCGCCGTCTCACTAGTGGCGAGTCTGACTTTGGTGAGAACCAACGAAGGATCTCTACGGGAATGCCCGTTACCTTGCTGATGGTGTCAGCCAAGTCTGACAGCTCAGAGATGTCTGCCAGAGGGGTACCACGAAGGAGCTGTCTGCTTCCCAAAAAGACCCATTGATTATCGTAAAATCGAAGGTCCCTGGGCGCAATCAGCTCTTGCAGTGTCCATCCACGAGTAAACCAGCGGCTGTTCTGGAACTCCACCAATGGCTGTCCTGGAACATTAATGTCGGAGAGGTAGGCATAGCACCTGTCTGCCCTGTGATACCATCGAAACATGGAGTTGATCGCTTCTGACAGCTCGGCACTGCTGGTCTTGTCAATGCAGCAGGTATCGATCCATATGTACTTGTAGCCATCCTGACGTGCCCGCTCACAGCTGTGGTGGACCTTGAGAAATCCCTTCTTCTGGACAGGAAGCGGCTTTTCGTCGTCACAGATATCGGCGAAAAGCACCTCGTCCTCGCCCCAAGTGTGGGAGAGAATGGCGTAAATGGGTGTGGCCCATGGCGATTCCAATCTTAGGGTCGTGGTGTTGATCAAACGCATAGTGGCCAAAAAAAAAAAAAAACAAGAGATGGAATGCTGTCACTCTCCCCTCGTCGTTGCTGGACCGCGTTGGGCACGTGGCTGATGTCGATAACGATCCGCCAGTGGAACTGCCCAATCGACCGGAATCGCTTGGCAGCCGAAGTGGCCGAGAAGCGCGAAGATGTGGGCCCATTCCACCCTGTTTCAGGCAGACTTGGCCCTGTGATTGGTCAGCTCACAAAACCTTCGGACTTTCAACAACAGGTGGGTCTTTTGACAAACAACTTCACAAGTTCATCTCATCCTCACATTCAACCAAATTTCCAATTCATATATTTGAATTGCGACTTTGGTATCATTACGTAAAATGTCGCGTTCTCTCCCGCAAATACCGAGCCTCAACACCGGCTTCAATGCTCCTCAAAACCCAGAAGATCTATCCTCGCTGTTGGGTGACCTGTCCCAGCCAGCTCGTGTGAGAAGTTGCGTGACATGTCGGGCGAGGTACTGCTGAATTCCTGAACTCTAATGCCATTCTTCGACCAGAACTGACTCTCATTAGGAAAGTGAAATGCGATAAAGGGTCTCCGTGTTCGAATTGCAAGCGTTATGGCATTGCTTGTGTGCTGGCTCCGTATCGACCCCCTCGATGGGTCCGTCGAGTCGCCCCTAGTGCCAGTAGCCATACCACTAGTCCACCAAGTACAGCACCACCCCAGACCCCAGTCATGAGCAGTCCACCCAATCCAAGTACACAGAAATCAGAGGCAACCCATGTCATGGAACGATTAGAAAAGCTTGAACAGCTTGTCAAAGACTTGGGTGGTGAAGCCGCAATTCGCAACAATATGTCCAAGTCACCTGTTCAGATGACGGAGCAATTATCATTGGATGATACAAGCCAACAAGACCATGTAAGAAGTGGTATCTTCTCGAGAATCCACGACGAGGTAAGATTGAGAGACTGGCTACTTGAAACCAGAGAGCTGATAGCAACAGCTTGACCTTCTACGGTCGCAAACCGGAGCACTTCACCACGAAGACCCAAATAGCTCCGACTCGGATCCCGAAGATGCCTTTCGAAACGCCAATACTGCTGCTACACAAGTCTCATCGCCGAGGCATACTGTTTTTCTAGGCCAAAGTCTAGGGTCTGATGGACCATCCATTTATCACTTGTATCCAACACCAGCGCAAGTACCTTTCTTACTGGGGGTATTTGGTGAGAACGTGAACAGCCTGATGCAAACTGTTCATATGCCAGCCGTTAAAAAGCTTCTATTATCCAAGCACGACGGAAGCCCACCAGTCCTTGGACCGGCGCAGGAAACCTTGATGTTTGCCATCTACTTTGCGGCTGTCACGTCCATGGAAGAGCCAGATGTAAGCAGGACTGCCAGTCTCCTTTTGAAAATGGCAATGCTGATGCTCCTTCACAGGTTGCTGGGAACCTGGGGTCCACCAAAGATGAGCTCACACGAAAGTTTCGTTCCGGTTTTGAGCATGCTCTTGCCAAAACGAACTTTCTGGGCTCACCTAGCCTCATTGTTGTCCAGGCGCTTCTCATATTTCTCTTGTTGGTTCGCTGCAACGACAGCCCCAGGTTTGTCTGGATGATGACTGGCATTGTCATCCGGATGGCCCAATCTCTGGGCCTCAACCGGGACGGCGCCAAGGTAAAAGGTCTTTCGCCGTATGACGTTGAGATGCGTCGCCGGGTATGGTGGGGTGTTTGTTTCCTCGATGCAAGGACATCCGAAGATCAAGGCACCGAGGTCACAATATCCCACGGCACCTTTGACACGAAACTTCCCCTGAATGTTAACGACTCAGATATCAGCCCGGATATGACGGAATCTCCTGTGGAACGGGAGGGCATGACAGACATGAGTAATGCTCTGTACTGCTATGAAGTGTCTAACATGATGCGTCGCATGATGAATCCCACAGCCGACGGTATCAGAGATATGGATCGGATTCTCGACGAGCTCTACTCAAAATTCGACCAACGGTATATCCGACATCATCATGCCGGGGAGCCTGACATCAAATACTGGATTGGCATTACCGTTGCACGCCTCGTGGTTGCAAAGGTTAGGCTCATACTTCACTTCCCGACCCTTCTTTCCTCGCCAAACAAGCAGGATATGCCCATGGAGGTCCGCGATAAGTTGCTGCTGTCTGCAATCGAAATCACGGAGCAGAATCATGCTATCAACACACAAACAGAGATAAAGGGCTGGAGTTGGGTGTCGCATTCTTATACACACTGGCATGCCATCATCTTCATTCTTCTTGAGATAACACAGAGACCATGGTCCCCGACTGTTGAACGTGCATGGTCTGCCCTGCACAGCGAATATCTGGTTCCAAGCAAGTCGAGCCTAGAAAGAGGACCAAGGTTTTGGACGCCACTGCGCCGCCTAATAGCCCAAGCCAGGAAGCACCGAGAAGCGGAGCTTGAGCGGTTACGAAAGGACCCGGTCAAAGCAAGATTGTTGGAGGAGGAAGATGCGAGACGAGCGCCTTTTGCAAACGACGGGCCATTTCCAGACTCACTGAGTGCCCGATTGTTCCGAGAACGATGGCAGGTGCTTGTCGCTGGTGAATCTGTCAATGCAAATCACAGCATGCCTCAAGCATCTCTCATGAGAGGCTCGTTTGGGGGGCCAAACTTGGGAGCATTCGGTAACATCAACAACCCTCAGCAAGTCCCTGGTGGCTTCAACTTCGCGTATCAGACTTTCACCTCGACACCCAGCCCTCTAACCAATCCGCCAAACTCTCCCGATGCGGCTACCGCACCCTTCTCCAACATCCCGGCATTCCCGATGCCGAACATGACTATTGACCCCCAACCTTGGATGGGGGTCAGTCCAACCCTCTCAGGGGATGCAACTGGCGAGTTTCAGCCGGGCATGGACATTGACGACAACGTGGACTGGTGGGAATGGCTTGGAAAAGCTGGCGGGATAGACCCCAACGGCGATACTGGCGCAGACGGGATGTGACGCGGCTGAAAGGGCCATGTATCGAATGTAACCACACACCTCGATAAGCTTGATGGAGGATGCCTCTAGTAGCCGGGCGGTGCGATAGTGAAAAGACCATCCACGCCTGTTTTGAGTCGTTACAAGGTGCCGATAAGCACTTACGGTATTCCCGGTGAATCCAGACAACACCGCCTTATCCAACGCTTACAGGATCAACAGATCAGGGCATGTTCAAACCTCCACATGTTGTCATCCGATCAGTCCGATGTCATTGTGGGGATTCCCCCACTTCCCCCACCGCGGCTCGGCTCGCGCAGCACTTTTTTAGCGACCTTGTGAGCCCCCGCACCCCCCAACTTGTTGGTGACAACATCGTTCCACAGCACGCCGGCAAACATCTTTCACTGGCTGTTCCTATGCATCCAGGGCTACAGCATTGATGATCATCAGCTGTTTTCCCCATGACAGGTCAGCCGGACCTCCCCAGGGAACACGGCATGGGGGAGGGAGAATGCGGGGAGAGCATCGCAACTCTCTCTGCTGCTCAAGGCTCGGAGAAACAGAGTCTCTGAGGTCCGGGCTGTCGGTTAGAGCACAAGATGGACGATCCTATTGTCACCCTCTGATCGGATGTCATCCGAACCAACGCTCAAACCTCACGGGAGTTCCGGGTTTTGCACTCACTGGCAAGCTTATCGCGGCAGAGCTAGCCGGGATTGCTGCATTGCCGCGCTGGCCCCCTTTTGCCGGCGTTGCACCCCCAATATTTGCAAAGAAAAAGGCTTGAGGGTCTGACTGCATAATGGGCTGGCCAGTTCTTTTTTTCTCGTCAGACACCAAAAGTTGGGCTGTTATGCAGTGATCGATCAACAAGATACTCGGTTGTTTTGGCAATGGCAGAGCCCACAAACACCCCCATGCCAGCGAGCACTCCGGTGCCGGCATCAACCCCGCGGTCAAGCTCCCCACTGCAACAGTACTCCTTCCCAAGCTTAACACCCAATGCGACAACAGCCACAGTTCCCCTCTGGCCTTCGACGACCTCCTCGCCAGACACCGCACTACGAAAAACACACCGACCCATCGTCCTCCATATTGGCGACCCGATCAAGTACAACCCAGACACCTACGCCGAGTTTAGCAATGCCTTTGAGGTTATCCGACCGCCCACCCCCGAGCGTGAAAGAAGCGAGTTCATCCGCGCTCTCAAAGAGAAGAGATGGGGTGACTTCAGCGCCATATTCCGGCCATTTTGGGGGACAGGAGGGGAGATGGGACGCTGGGACGCCGAGTTGATCGACCTGTTACCTTCTTCGGTCAAGGTCTTTGCCAGCGCCGGCGCCGGGTTTGACTGGGCGGATACAAAGTTGTTAGGGGAAAGAGGTGCGCTCCATCCTTTACCCACCATGACCTGACGGCAAACTGACGGCAAGACGACAGGTATTATCTACTGCAACTCTGGCCTCGCTGCCGCAGAGGCAGTAGCAGACTTTTCCGTCGCGATGATTATCTCAACCTTTCGGCACCTCCCATGGTGTATGAACGCCGCTACGCTTCCCCACTTGACATCCCCTTCCTCGAACTCGAGCGATGCAAGGAATATGTTTCGGGAATGTCACGCCAGAGCCACGGCTGCGAGTCACAACCCCCGGGGGCATACGCTAGGGTTGATCGGGTTTGGAAACATTGGGCAACAGATCGCGGCCAAAATGGGCAACTCAGCTTTCGGCATGAAGATTGCATATTACGACGTCGTGAGGAAACCTGCCAGTGTGGAGTCTGAGCTCAGAGCCACCTTCCATGAGACATTGGAGGGTTTGATGAAGGCCTCGGATTGTGTCGTGTTATGCACGCCTGCTTCTGCTGACGGGAGGCCGATCATCACTGCCGAGACGCTGGGTTACCTGCGGCCGGGGACGAGGTTTGTGAATATTGCACGAGGATCTCTTGTGGATGAGGAGGCATTGGCCGATGCATTGGATAATGGGGTGGTAGGTGCTGCGGCGTTGGATGTTCATGTGGATGAACCCAATGTCAACGAGAGGCTGGTGAGGATGGCTACTGGCTTGGGGTTTGATGATAAGGGGCAGCACCCGGGTAGGGTGATGTTGACGTGCCATAACGCAGGCGGGACGGTGGAAACACATGTTGGCTTTGAGGAGCTGAGCATGAGGAATATTTTGGCGGTTGTGAGGGATGGAGGGGAGGCGGTGACGCCGGTTAATTTGCATTGGTTGAAAGGGAAGGGGGTGTAGAAGATGAGGAATTAGGCGAGAGGCATATCCAGCATTGCAATGTCCGTTTATTACTTTTGCCACCTATAAACTACAGTTCAGTAACTGCCTACCTCTTCACTTCCACATCCACGGGGCTCTCAACTGGATTTCCACTCTGCCTCATGGCTTCACCCTCCCCCGACATCTCGGCTGGATTTCCGCTTTGCCCTCTTACTACATTATCGGTGTCCAGCTCGGATAGCTGTGAGGGTTGCTGTAGGGGGGGAGAGGGCCGGTGGTATTGTTCCTGTCCGTTGGGTACACCCTGATTATTGACACCTTGCGGGGGAGGGGGGGTATACCCCTGCTGTTGCTGCTGTTGTCCAAACTGGGTGTTGAGCGTGTCGGGGGTGCCATGGGGATATAACCCGATACCACCGCCACCACCCCCGGGTCCGTAGTGGAAATAGCCTTGCTGCATTTCAGGTGGTTTGGAAGGGTCGTACTGGTAGGAGATATGCGCGTCGTTTGGGTGGGTGGTGTGGGTTAGGTAGGGGGTTTCGGAGCGGAGGGTTGAGCTGCCTGGTGGGGAGAGGAAGTCTGGGGGGTTTTGGGGGAGGGGAGGGGAAGGGTATGGTTGTTGGTTGGGGTTGTCGTTGGGGGGGACGGCGGTGTAGGCTGGGTTGGTGGACGGGGTGGTAGGGTTGGGGTTGGATTTGGTCTTGCGGCGCCGGAGGAGAAAGAAGGCGAGTGCGCCGGCGATGAGGGCTAGGCCGGCTACTCCGCCTACTACTCCGCCGGCGATGGCTCCGGTGTTGATGGGGGCTGGTTCGGGGGTTTGCGTGGGGGGTTGAGTGGCTGAGGTGGTGGTGGTCAAGGGTGAATCGCTTGAGGTGCTGCTGGTGGAGGCATCGAGTACGCCTTTTGGGACGTCCAACATGGTCACGATGGTTGAGCTGGGATTGCAGAAGTACATGCTCTTGGGTTCGGGGCCAGGCCAGAGGTACATGACGCACGCCGGGTGTGTCGACCACTTGCTGGTGTGCCATGTTAGCTGCTATTCATTCAGGATAGAGACGTTCCCTCTTCGGCATGCGCAACTTACCAGCACCCAGTTTCAGCGCCTGTGTCCTCATTGTCGCATAGGCCGCCCAGATAAGCTGAGTAGTCGAAACACACGCTGAAGAAAGGCCCCGTCACACCTCGGGACATGCACGCGACGACGTTGTTGGTGTTGGTGGAGCATGTCTCCGAGTTAGGACAGACGAAAGGATCAACTGGAACGGGCGACTTTGTTAGTGATGGTGCTTTGAGTGAATGATGGACACCTGATGACGGCTTACAATCTTCAGTGGGAAAATAGCCGCACGTCTTGGAGTTGAGATATTGAGTTGTTTCTCGTTTTGCTTTCATCCAATACTCGCTTCTTCTCATCAACTCGATGAAGCTGACATCTGATCCATCGTTGACGAGGGGCGCTTCGGTTGGGTTTGGCGACCACCCGGTCGTGTCGTCTCGTGACGATGTTGCTGTGACGGCGGGCAGGCCATAGTTATTGAGGGGGCCGGCCGGCATCTGGCCGAGCCAGTGGGCATATGCCAGAGGGCTCAAAGCTATTTGTATGGAGAATATGGCCCTCATGGTCATGATCATAATGGGCTTCGGCTTCCACTATTTCTTGTGCAAAAACTGTTGCGCTGAGGTGAAAATAGCGTTGGCGGTTCACACTGTCGACTCGCGGTCAATCGTCTCCGGTCATAGGTAGAGACAAAGAGTAAGGGAATTTGTAAAGCTGGGTATGCTTGGGTTCGGCCTGGGTGGAAGTGATTAGCACAAGCGCGCCAAACTGCTGGGCTTTTGCATCAACAGGACAGGATTCACTGGCTGAAGAAATGAGCCAGTATGTGTCACGATAATGAGCGCGGAGAGCTGCAGACCGTGGACTCTTTCGAAGCGTGGTCAAGCTAGAGCAGTCCCAAGAAACTGCGGCAAACTGCGGACGTGTTTGGGTATATGATTGCAACGGGGGGCTGGGCATGGCATCGGAAGCAGGTTGGGAATGCTCAGGTAGGGCAACTTGCGTTTTGGGTGTCCTACAAATGAACCTCTACTCTATCAGGGGATGCCGGTCATCCACGAGGGTTCACAAGTACAACCAGCCCACTGATAGACAATGGTCGTCTTCTCCATGACCTGCTCTAGCCCGGTGGCACACATGCAAGCAAACATCTCGAGACGGTGTGAAGAACGGGCAGGGCACTTGACAGCTCCCCGAGACCCTAACACACCCTCGAGTTCCAGACTGTTATCGGAACCCTTCGATTATTCGGAGCATAGCCGCCCACAGTTCTTGTGCATCCCGTGCTTTGGCACCTAGGCTTCATGTGGTCAACCTCGTAAAAACACTAGCCCGATGTCTGCTCTAAGCAGTGGGAGGGATACTCGGCCCCATGTGTAACAAGAATTCATGGTGCATGCATGTAGCCTCCGTGGTCCGCCCAATGATCGGGTCGAAGGACGTAAAGCTCCTGCTCGCATTTCCACATGGCAGTTTGGGCCGTTTGGAGTCGAGATCATCAGCCTTATCGAAAGAATGGAAGAGCCAGCACATCATCAACGAGTGGTGGAATGAGCCAAACTGAGCCCACCTCAAACATGAAAGTGAGCAAGGTCCAGAGCAAAAGCCGGGGCCAGGACACAGAACCCACTGCCAAGATTCCGCAGCAATAAGGTATCTGTCATCTGATTGGTCAGCTTGGAACAGTTCCAGTGTTTTGGTGCCACAAGCACGTGACAGACCGTTGGTAGAACCGCCGAATCGTTCATTTGATCCAGGGGTTTGGGGCGACGTCATTCTTCCCGATTTTCTTCGCATCAAATGCTCCAAACGATGAATTGGAACTTCATGTTATAGCATTGCCAAATGAGAGTGGAAGAGTATGGACCCCTCCCAGGAAATTCAACATCTTTCTTATCAACCCATATGAACCTCTTGACCAACCAACCTGAAGTGAAGTCATAATTCCCCTCTTTTCCATCCCGGCGCAAAAACAAGATCTGGCGCCATGCATCATTGGGTGCACCTGCAGCAACGCAGCAGCGTCAATATCAGCTCTCCACCACAACAACGAACAATGGCCAAATCCCCATACCTTTCCCCACCATCCATGACATTGGCAGCTGAAAGATTGCAACAACAAAACCAGGAGAAATCCCCTTGCTCAGTACTCCGTAATCATCCATTCCTGTTTGTTCATCAAGATATTAGCCGCCAAGATGCCAAACTCACTCAAAGTCTCACTCGTCAACAACGCCCCTCCAGGCACCACCGTCTACGCCTACATCACCGGCCTCGCCATCCAACACTCCTCCCGCCGTGTTTTTGTCAAGCAAGACAGCTCCCTCTACTTCCCATCGAATCCCAGCAGAATCCTGCAACCACTTGAAGAAGACTGCGCCATTGTTCTCGGCAACGACCCGAAATGCCCGACGGTGGTGACCATCCCTCAAATAGCGGGCGGTAGAGTCTGGTACAGCTATGATGCGCCGTTGACCTTCCTCCGCAATCAGGGCGGCCCGGGGGGCGGGGCAGCGCTTGTTGAGCCTTCGGTTTTGAACCCGACTGATCCAAATAACCAAGTCAATTTTGGCTTCTGCGAGTTCACGCTTGATCCGGCACAGCTGTTTGCCAACATCAGCTATGTGGATTTTGTGAGTGAGATTCCGGCTGGGTTGACGCTCAAGGAGAGGGGTGGGAAGGTGCAGCATGTCAGTGGGATGGCGGAGGATGGGCTGGAGAGAGTTTGCCAGGGGCTGAGGGAGCAGACGAAGAAGGATGGTTGGCCTTGGGAGAAGCTGATTGTTATGAAGAAGGGAAGTGGTCAGGTGTTGAGGGTGCTGAGTCCGACTCATGCAGGAGCAGCGGGGGTGAAGTTTGATGGGTTCTTTGAGCCGTTGGTTGAAAGAGCTTGGAGGAAGTACGCTCAAGGGCTTGAGGGGGGTCATACAAATGGACATAAGGAAGAGGACAAGGAAAAGGATGGGAAACGGCATCGGCTGTCGGCTCTGTTCAAGGGGTTCAAAGAGAAGGATCAAAGTCACAGCCAGCAGAGCAACGGGGCCGAGACGGGGTGTGAAATGCATATCGATACGCAAACACCAATGGGGGTGCTGAGCGGATGCATTCCAAAGGGGAAAGACGAGCTCATCATAGGAGGAGAGGCCTTCTCAAAACCAACCACAGCCGATATTTTGGGTTGCAACAGCGGGCCTTTTACTACGGGCCCTTCTCCGAAACGAAACGCCATTATTCCAAGACTTGCAGCTGCATTCCAGAGGAGTTGTATTGCGGATATCATGAATCACCCTTCTCCCCCGGAGACCTTTTACTGCTGCGAGCCGACGAACCATTATTGCCGCATTGTACACGAGTCCAATCTTGATGGCAAGGGCTATGCATTTGCATACGACGACGTCCAACCGGATGGGGGAGCTGACCAGAGCGGCAAGGTCAACGCGGGAGATCCAGAGGAGTTTATTGTCTTGATCGGCGGACGTGGGGCATATGTGGGGGACAGGATGCCCTGAGCATCCAGCATCATGGTGCGGATCTTTGAAGAATGGTCGATGTATGGTATATGTAATATGTATCTTCTTGTATGTTCCTCACGAACCCCAGCTCAAACTTGCCGGCTTTCACCCGTGGTCTCTCATCTCTATCATTCTGCACGCTCGAAGTGGCCTTCGTCCCATTCCTCCCAGCTGCTGCCTCTTTTCTCCTTGACCTTGTCCAAGAGAGCATTCACCGTCCGAAAGCACTCTTCCCTTCGGAAGCTCTCGGGCCACCCGTGCTCCCGATAGATTTGTTGAATGTAGGCTACATCAAGATCTGTCCCCCACCACTCGTCACTTCCCTGGCCCCAGAACTGTTCGTCTGTCACTAGTACCTCTCCCTGGGCCTTCCCACCGCCCAAGAGGATTCTCCCCTCACAGGGGATCAGCTCCAGGTTGCTGAACTCGCGTTTCATTTTGTCGAAATACTCCTGTACATCATAGACCCGGTTGTCGCACCTGACCACTTCCTCAAGTATCTGTCCCCTTTTGGTGTCCAAAACCAGAATGATGCCTCCGCTTTCCCAGCCGCAGGTCAAAGGGATGAGCGAGTCCCCCAGAGGAGGGGTTTGACCCTCGGGAAGGGAGTAAGGCCAGTTCCCGTTTTCCCACCAGTCATCCTCGGGATATTTCCCGTTGATGTCGGCCTTGAACCAGTGGGACTTTTGGGGGTCGAGGGTGCTGTAGTCGATCAGGATGGACTTGTAGTCGTAGTGTCTCTTGCCTCCGAGGTAGGGGAGGTGGCGCATGACTTGGAGGGCGAAGTCGGTTTTGTAATCGGGTGGGACGCCGCCGCCGCTGGGTTGGCGGGTGAGATGGGGCCAGCCGGTTGGGGGTGGGGTTTTGAGGTCGGCGGGGGAGTAGTGGAGGGTTGTGAGGAATTGGTAGAAGGAGAGGAACATGGCGGTGTAGTCTTGGGGGGTGTAGGGGTACCATGTTGAGGGGCAGTCTTCGTTGGGGCAGTCGCCTGGACATTGGGAGCCGGCGCAGGGTTGGGAGGCCCAGTCTTCTTCTTCTTCTTCTTCTTCTTCTTCTGAGGTCATGTCGGTCATTTGGGTGTCTTGGTGGTTGTTATCATTCTCGGTGGGGTCTGGGGAGGGTGAGCGGGAGGCTGGGAGGGTTTGGGAGGAGAACTGGGAGTGTGGTTGAGAGCTGGGGGAGTCTGATGGCGGTTGATGTTGTGATGGTGGTTGCTCGGGGCTGCCGTTGGGTGGTGTGTCCATATCAGGGGCGGATGAAGCCATGGCGTGAGATTGGATGCAGATTGATACTAGATAATCTGGATTCAACACAGAAGATATCAAAGGTTCAAAGCCTGGCAATGAGGACATATTTATCAGGGATATCTACACTACAGGTGGTAGGGTGACACAATGGTATAGGCAGCAGCAGTGGGTCAGTGGGTCGAGTAACTTGGCATATCACTATACAATACTAAAAAAACCAGATAATACACATACCTACAATCTTGACCTGGGATTAACTGTTACAAACAGACTTGGGATTCATCATTTCAGATGATCTAAGTTTAGGTGGGTGCAGTATCAAATCGTGCACCCGCGCTTTGACAGTCTACGACCACAGTTCGGTTCCTAATTTGTTATCCCACCTATCTCATTAACAGTGCACCGTTCTCGAAGGCGCAAACAGGTCTATTTGCAACTCTCTAGATTCCTTTCAGTGATGCTCGAAAGGAACTCTGTTTAGGCAGCCCCGCAAAGACCCTTCCCCTGCCTAAACTGCCCCACTTAAACACGCCCAGCACGTGCTTGGCAACCACCACCAAATATCAACCTTTTTCCCAACCAAGATCACAAACTTCCGCGTTCAACCATTTTCGCTCTTACACTTATACCTATGGAGACTTTTCCAAGCATGGACACCATAAATCCCCAAGATGAGTCCTTCCTTGCGCGAGTGCCCATTGAGATGCTCTTGCGCATCACTCGCTGGATTCGTACCGAGGACCTGGCCAACGTCAGATTGAGTTGCAAGCTCCTTGAGAGGAATCTTTTCAATTTCTTCGCACACGAGTTTTTCCGCAAGAGACAGTTCATGGTCTCATCCCAGAGCTTGCAGGCCCTCGTAGATATCTCCAAGCACAGCACACTTGCTCCATTTCTCAAGCAGTAAGTATAGGCCTACCAGAGAGAATACTTGAGTAGTGACTTTACTTACAATTGCGGGATAGTGTTATCATTTGCACGGATCGGCCTGGGAATCGCAATATATACCAACCCCAACCCGTACCTGAGAAGCTTCGTATTTATCGACGCCTAGTGGCAGAACAGGAGAATTTGTTGACCATGGGTATCATGCGAGACATGCTCGCCGAAGCTTTTGCGGCACTCCCACATCTCGAAATCGTTGACCTAAGGGATTTCAATTCCCCGAGTCGCCATCGAGACAATGGGGTCTGGCGAAGTTACGGTTCCAAAACCTTGGAGGAGTCACTGGGCGAGGGAATGCAAACCGCAGCAGTATCCGGGTACATGTCGTTTCCCACACAGATTTTTACCGCCATCATCGCTGCACTGGGAGCTTCTGGTGCGCAGCCTAAGAACATCGAAACTCTCATAAGGAACCGGAATTGGGGCCTCCGTGACTCCGCGTTTGCCATTCCTCCGCGCCTGGACCCAAAGCTGGGACCCATACTCGCCAACCTCGAAACTCTGCATTTGTGTTTTGACTTTGAGCCCGGGTGTTTTATGATCCAGGGCTTCTTGACGATGGCAAGGAACGTCAGATGGCTCAGACTCAACTTCAACTCAACACCAATGAACTCAACACTACACTCTGCTCAGGAGCCGACACCCGCCTTGTTCAATTGGCTTGCGCACCCAGAGTCAGACAATTCTATCGATGATTTTGACAAAAACCCAGTATCGTTCCCGAATCTGGAAAGATTTGACATCGGAAACGCGACCATGACCGCTTCAGCCATTGTCAAGGTCGTCGCCAAGTTCAGCCCAACACTTGAGCACCTCAGTCTACGACGAGTGTCCGTTTGCGATTCTCCGCGCGACGTAGAGGACAAGACAAATCCGTGGCTTGCCGTCTTTAACAAAATCAACAAGATACGAGGGATTCACTTGAGGGTGTTGGAGCTGAGTGATCTCCATCACGGGGACGGTCGGTTTTCGAGGTGGGATTGTCCCATTAGCTTCAAAGCTGACCAAGAAGGGGTTCCGAAGACCCGAGGGGCTGTGTTGAGCTGGATGGGAACAACAGACCGGGTGAGTCTCGGCGCGATGATCAAATCAGTCAACGAAAACATGATCTGTTCCTGGCCAGACAGACGTACTTACGATTCAGAGATGGAATTGGAAAATGATATGGATGAAGATGAGGAGGAGGATATGGATGAAGATGAGCAGGAGGATATGGATGAGGAGGAGGAAGTGGATACGGATGAACCATTATGAGGAGTAGGATGGCTAATAGGCTTTAAAACCTCAGGTACTAATACCATATGTATGTTGTGCTTTGGACAAAAACATGCCTAGCTAAGGTACTGTTTTTAAGGCATGGTGAAAGCATTGTGTGGAAAGTGATTGGATGCCTTCTGGTTGTGCTCAGATGTCTGATGTAAAGGTATTGTTAAAGACTTTAAATTGGTTCCGGAAGGAAAATGACAAATCATGTTGGCCATGCTGATATGGCACCCATGCCTTCAACGTAATGGGATGATATAGGTAGATTGGTTAAGACAGGTGTTGGGTTACAACTAGCCACAGTTCATACATAGTCCACCCCGACGCGATCGCGCTTGTCGTCGATCAGATGGTGAAGGAAACCTGTCTCACCGGCGACTCTCCGCTTTTATCACCTTGCTTTTATCCCTTGCTCGGCACACAAAAGAACTTGTTTGTCACGGTTGATTTCCCACAAGAAAAACTTTACCAAACAAGACAGACAACCAACACCTCAATGGGACAGCTCTGGTGAACGGCACAATGTCGCAAGCAAACAACAACAACCCCAGCACTCAGCCAAACCGGATTCTCTTTCCTCCCACCAACTTGACCCGTCACCGTGAGAGCTTCGCTGCTGATCCGTTCTGTCCTGATCCGGTCACGACTCCCAACAAGAACAACAATAACGATTCGTCTTCTCACGCGCAGAGTGAGAGCGAGAGCGAGACGCAAGCGGGCATGGAGAACACCTCTGCGCTCGGGGGCCAAGGGAAGAAGAGGACTAGGGAGCAGAGATCTGGTACATTTCCTTCGTCCATTTACAACCCCATTGATTGCTAACTCTTTCCTCTGTTGTTGTAGACACCACCACCCGGGCGTCTTCCACCTCGCCCGACTCCCACCACCGCCGCCCTGCCAAATCCGCGCGCTTCCACCCCAAAACCCCCACCGATGGTAAACAAGCAACTACAACTAAAGCCAGACCCCAGTGGAAGAACGTCTCGCTGCTTAACATCAGCATCAACACGGCCAACATGAAAAGCGTCGACTACTCTTTACTCGCCGGCAGGGATGTTTTGGACAGGGCGGCTGATCGGATTGTGGATTTCATGACAGACGCTGATATCGATGGCTTCGAGTTGCTCAGATTGAGGGTGAACGAGTCGGGGATTGGTCATTTCGGGCCTGATCTGGAGGCGGATGCGTCGGGGTATGGGTATGTGAGGGCGAATAGTGTTAGGGTGCCGGGGGATTTGGTGGGGAAGGGGAAGGTGGTG
Source organism: Cercophora samala (assembly GCA_030512305.1). NCBI lineage: Eukaryota > Fungi > Ascomycota > Sordariomycetes > Sordariales > Lasiosphaeriaceae > Cercophora > Cercophora samala. The sequence goes on along the minus strand of JAULSY010000204.1, from coordinate 12,626 downwards.
GTGGAGGGGAATGTTGTTGTGGTGGGTGGTGGTGGTGGTGAGGATAAGGTCGGGAATGACGGGGATGAGATGGAGGGGGGTGAGGAAAAAGAATGTGACCCGGGCGGATGCCACCAGGAGGAGGAAATGGAGGGGGCTGATGCGGAGTAGCCCGCTGGAGAGAACATCTGCTGGCAGTGAGTCAAGTCCAGGGGCCTTGATAATGACCTGATGCTTCCATGTTAGGTTCCTTCAGTGACCATGCCTCGATGCTTTTGCCCTTGAGGATTGGGCCAGTCAATTTTATGACTGGGATAGAAGAGTTGGGACTGTTGTATGACCAGGCAGAACCACAAGTTCTTGATCCTGGGACATAAAGAGGTGATGGAGAGAGATAGCTACCTTGTCAGAAATCAACGGCTCGTGCCTTTTTTTATTGTGTCTTGTTCTTCTTGTCCAAGATCTCACCCGCCACCTTGGCAGCAGCCTCAACAATCAACTCATGCTCATGCGAATGTATCCTCTGCTCCAGCTGCTCCAGCTCCTCGCCCTCGCGGCACTCAATCTCCTTGACCAGGATGGGAGCCCCCCTGTCGACTTGGGCAATGACATAGTGCACCATGATGCCAGTCTTGTTGTTCTCCAACTTGCCAGCCTTGAAGTCCTCAAACGCCCGCCCAATAGCATTGGTGCCATCATACTTGCCTTTTTTGTTTGTACAAAAAAACCTGTCTTAGCCAAACTCTTCTTTGATCACACTGGGAACAAATAAACAACAAGAAAAAGGTCTCCTTACCTGGCAACGCAGGATGCAAGTTAATAATCTTGATCCCCTCCGCCTCGAGCGGGTCCAGGAAGGCCTTCCCAAAGACATACATCCACCCGGCCAGAATGACCAAGTCGGGCTTGTAATCCCCCTTCAGGACCTTGTCCGCGAGCGCGGCATCGTACTTGTCTCTCGACTCCTGGATCTTGGCGGGGTCGGTCTCGCCCTTTTGGCGGAAGCCGTGCGAGATTAGGTTGAAGTACTCCCAGGGGATGCCGGCGTTCTCGGCGCGGGTGGTGGCGTAGGCCTTGCTTTTGTTCACGATGAGGCGGATGATCTTGGAGTTGGGGATGGCGCCGGAGGAGACGGCGTCGATGAGGGCCTGGAAGTTGGAGCCGTTGCCTGAGGCGAAGACGAGGATTTTGCAGGGGTCTGACATTTTGGTGTGGTGGTGAGTGAGTGAGTGCGGGGGAGGGGCTTGATGGCGGGGTTGTGAGGGTGAGATTTTTTTGAAGGTTTGAGCTTCCAAAGTTCAACAGTTGGTGACTGCGAATTCGCCGCGATGTCAATACTACTGGCACAAACGGATGGGTGTTTAGAATGTATGGAGTCTGGTCAGGCCAGGGGTCGTCATCATTCGTCAATTTGTGTATGTCGACATGAAGATAAAAGTTTTAAACGGCGCACCTCCTGCAGATGTGGATCAAAGCTCACTGACCAATCAGCGGTGGCTGCTTTTGTTCTTGAAGGTGGCATCAGGAGAGTTTGATGCATGATTTGACATGCAGAATGATTGGAATCTTGGTTATGTATGTATATTCTCCTCGATCTAACGTGGTAATGGCACGTTCAAGAAACAGGGCAATGTCTTCATTGGTCTCAGTACCTAGATAGCTGTATCGTTAACCACCACATTTGCCAGGGTTAGGGTCATGTGTGTTCTTCCGAAGTCGGCGCCGAAAGGTCGGGGCGATGCCGCGGGAGAATTATCAGATGTTGAGAGCTGGCCGATACATACTGAGCAATCTGGTCTGCTAGGTGTGTATTTAATTGAAGGATAAATTGAAACCTAGAAGTCGAAAGTCAGCCAGGTTTTAGGGAGAATTTACTCATCTGGTGTCTTCAGTTGCGAAGGCCAGGCCCTTGGAGGCTGTGGCAAATACACTCGGTCTTGCATTTGACCGACGACTTCGTGGGGCTTTTGACTTTTGGGATTAGGTTTCCCCATTCTCAAAATTGCTCCCAATCGGAAATCGTCGCTTTCTCAGAGCTTGAAACCAATTTCGCTTCCCCATGTTGGTCCCCGGGCTTTGCCGTCACCAGTCCCTAATTCCCGGGACGAGCACCTCGACACAGCAAATCAGCGTCCTGTCATAGCGGAGGTTCTAACCTGTCAAGCATCCGCCAAGCTCGACCTGTCCCCGCAATGATCGTGCCGATCGTCAAGATTGGACCGGGGAGCCAGAAAAAGAAATGTCAGAACCACTTCACCGGTTGTTCAAATTGGGAACAGCCCCGGGTTCTGGACCTCGACTTGGATGGCGCAATTTCATCGTCCAGAAAGCAGGGGCTTTGATCATCCATTTCCAATCCCCCATATCCCATTGTTTCTGGGCCTGTTTTTCCATCTGTTTTCATTTTGCCATATCATGGGATAAACGCAGACACTACCATCGAATACAGCGTTCCACGAGCCCCGATGGCACCCACCATCACCGAGAGGGCAGCATTTTTGGCCCGCGTCCACTTCGGAGTCACAATCCCGCTTCTCGCTCTTGCCCTTGTCCCATTCTGTGCAAGAATCTATGTGCGAATATGGCCAGTTTGGAGATTGGGCTGGGATGATGCATTCATCATTGCTGGGCTGGTAGGTCCAATGCTACCAAACCCGAATTCGCCATTGTCGTCTCGTCTGACCTGTTGATTCCTTCCAGGTCTGCTCCATCATTGACTGGGGTCTCCTGGTGCCCGAGATGCACATTCACCCGGGAGATATCACGATGGACGACGTTCAAGAAGCTGTCTTTTTGGCATACTTTGCTATTCCGATATGGGCCATCAGCATGACTCTGATCAAGACCTCCATTGTCTTGACATTGCTGCGGTTGCCCCTGAAAAAGGCGTGGAGGATGGGCCTATACGCGATTGGTGCCGTTCAAGTCACTTACTGCTTGGCCGACATGCAGTATCTTTTCTTCAAATGTCGACCCTTCCATGCTGCCTGGGACATCATGGTCCCTGGACGCGAGCGAAAATGCCCCAGCCTCCATACAGACATCGTAGTCTCCAGCATTGGTTCCGCCATCAACATCACTACCGATTTGTTGCTTTCTGTTGCTCCGATGTTTATTCTTTGGAACTTACGCCGTCCGCTGAGGGAGAGGGTCGTCATATGCATCTTGACAGGGATGGGGCTGTTCGCAAGCGTCGCGTCGATAATGAAGGCTGTGGTCATTGCTGATTGGAGGAACGTGGATGATCAGTGGGAGATGGCCATGTCTATCGCGACCTGGACTATCCTCGAGCAGTTCATCTCTCTTTTTGCTGCGTGCTGCCCTTCGCTCAAAGGTCCGATCCAGGGATTACTGAGCAAGTGCGGTGTCAGTTTGACCAGACAAGATACGAACGTGTCATTTGTGCACATCCCATCGAGAATGAGGGAAACCCAGCTGAGGAGGGAGGCTAGAGAATGGTTGGGCGAGGACGACTCGCAAGCTACACGCCAAGGACCGTCCGAACTTATTGCTGTTGTAGATGAAGAAAGCCAGAGGTCAAAGAACAACTCGTCTTTGGTCTTGCCTCCTCTTCCGGGTTCAAGGACCTTGATACCTCAGTTCCTGTTACGCCGCCAGAAAGATGGTGTGTGAGCTCGTGGAAGACGATCGGAAATTATTTCATCAAGCGTGAGATATGCCGCGAATGTCTTGACTGAAGCTGAAAGTAGTTCTGCAACAGCCAAAATGCCGTGGGGGTTGGTATGGTGGCCATCAGCTCAGCCGTTCGGAGAACACTGAGTGGCGTCGTACTATCACCGGCCTGCAGTATTGCGGCCAGGCACACATCACAGCATGGCTTTTGTAGCTTATCGACCACACAAGCGTCACTCGCACCCCGTCCACGTCGATCCTCTCTCCAGCATCATCCCCTCTGGTCATGTCAACTACATCATATCGCACTGGCACCACAGGGAGTCAATGGCCGCCCTCTTACAACTCTACGACGGCCGCAGTTGGGGCTAATACTGACCGATCAATTGGACAACCACCGGACTTTGACCCTCCGACACCTCCTACCAGTCCTCCTTGGGGTCCACCAGTTCCTCGATCCGAAATCTCTACACAGCCATGGCCGTTCAGTGACGCAGGCGGGACTACCGTTGTTGACCAAAGCGAAAAGAAGCGATCATTGGCGACAAAGTGGTTTCTGGCTGGGATCGTCGTTGCGCTTCTCATCATCATCGCCATTCTTGGGGGTGTGTTTGGGAGTCGTTTGGCATCACAAAACTCATCTAGGTATTTGTTTTGAGTTCTCTGTCTCAGTTCCCGTTGCTTACCTATCGCAACTAGCTCGAATGGTTCCTCGACCGGCGATTCAGGCAATGAACCTGGAGAAATCGTCAATCAAGGAAAGCCAACTGCGTTTCCCGACCCTTCAGGGGGCGGTGGCAATTCAGGCGGAAACGCAACTCCTACCTCCCCAACCGGTAGCCATCCCTCTTTCTCCCCAACCTCAGGAACCTCCTCCCCAGCCTCGCGAACCTCCGCTGACACTCTTCCACCAGACTCCTCGCCCACCTTCGAATCCAGCTCCGTCTGCCAAGGCAATATCTGCCCCTCCCTCCTCTCCGTCGCACAGTACGCCTCGCCCCCTACCGCCTTCCTCTTTGGCCTCGGTCAAGACAATGCAGTCTGGTACCGCACCACCAACGGCGAGAAGTGGCTTTCCGACTGGGAGTCACTGGGCGGTGACATGATCTCCCAGCCGTCTGCCGCTTCGTTGGACAACAACTTGGTCGATGTCTTTGTCTACGCGAGAAACAACACTATCCAAACGAAGCGGTTTTACAACGGGAAATGGAACGACACTTGGAGTGAACTGGGCAAGGCGACCAGCAGTCCGCCCTATGCAGTAGCGTGTGGGGATTCACAGCTGGATGTGGTGATTAGGGGAACAAGTGGGGGCTTGCACAGGATTTATTACAAGCCCTATGCTGGCTGGTCGGCGTGGGAGAGTCACGGTGGTGGGTTGTCGTCGTATCCCGTTGTTGGATGTGGACCGGGACCGTGGAGGCTGGCGGTACTTGGGTATCGGGGGACGACTCAGCCGTTGTTTACGAGCACCTGGTTGGGTGCTTGGACGGGGTGGGTGGAGATTGGGGGTGATTTTAGGGGACAGTTGGCGATTGCTTCTAGGATCACCGAAGAAAGTTTTGTGTTTGGGATAACGGTTAATAGGACTATGGAGTACTACAACTGGACCAAGAGTGGGGATGCGGACACGAATAAGCTGGTGGATTTGGGAGGGAGTTTCCAGTCGACGCCGGTGGTGTTTGTGAGTGGGCCGGATAGGTTGGATGTGCTGGCTGTGGGGAGGGATGATAGGTTGAAGCATAAGGCGTTGATTGGGCAGACGTGGGCGGAGAAGTGGCAGGATTTGGGGGGCGCGTTTAATAGTACGCCGGCGGTGGTGTCGTTGGGGGGAGGGAAGGTGTCGGTTTATGGGTTGGGGGTTAATGGGACGTTGTTTCATGGGACGTGGAAGGTGACGAAGGAGTTTGAGTGGAGTGGGGGGCCGGATTGGTTGGCTGATGGGGGGGAGCTGTCGTTGATGGGCATGAAGTTTAGTGGGTTTTAGGGTTGATGAACTGTTGAGTTTTGGCATTTATGTGCCATAAACGCGTACTCCTTTTTGTAGCTTAACGCGGCCTCCCTCGACAATCGTATCGCAGCCGAGGAGATAGTCCGTTCCCCTAGATCTCCAAGCTCCATCTGGGCGCCGTTGTAACAACCATGCTCTGCGATGTGGACACTCGCGACCTGCCAAGGAAGCAGGTACAGCCACGACGACGTCAGTTAGGTAGGCCGTGTCAAAGCTTGGTATTATTGCGAGGTTCATTGGAGAATAGTCCCCGGTCAGAATCAGCTTTGGTGAAGTTATGCAGAAGATTATGCGGAAAGCTTCATCCATGATGGCTGCAAGGAAGGATACAACAAAGGGGAAATACTGAGGTTTATCGGCATCCGACACCTCACAAAGAGATAGGAGGAGGCCTGCTGTTTTATGAAGAGGGGTGCCTGTGGTCGCGTCCGGGCCGCTGTAAAATCCCGTGGAGAACATCTGATGCGGCCAACCGCCTTCGACTATCATCTCGGGAATCAGATAATTTTGTTGCAAGCAAGACCATGCATTGCGGATCCAGGCTGGCCCAGCTAGGGCCAGATATCCAACCAACAAGTTCACCTTGTCTATTCCTGCCTCGTCCAACCGTGGTATTGCATCATCGTTGGGTGACAAACAATAATCGAGGTTGTGTGCTGTGACAATGGTGTTGCCCAGCAAGCTCAGCTCCTTGACAACCTCGGCGTCAATGAGGGGTGGTTCCAGAACTAGAAGATCCAGTTCGATGTATTCCATCTCCACAGCAGAAATCCCAAGCTCCTGGACGTCAGAGCACGCCTGTGCCGTGTGTGAGTAAAACCCGAAAGGACCCGATCGCCGGGCCCAGGATCGCCCGAGCTCTTGGGAGTCTAGCTTTGGGTACGTCAACTGACCTCCCCAGAAGCCTAACACAGACTTGTCCCCCGTTCCCAGAGATAGAAGAATGCAGATCCAGTAAAGTCCATCCTCTGACACATTGTTCTCTTGGTTTAACCAGACTAGAGGAACACCGGCCAAGTTCAATGCAATCTGCAGTTTGTCGTGGAAAATTGACGCCCCTTTTGCCAGCACGCGGTCAATTTCGGCGAACAGTGGTTGGTTGAAATCATTCCGGAGGATAGAGACTATCGGCTGATAGTAAGGGTGAGGCTGCAAACGCTTGAGCACCTGCCTCTGGAATTTCGATAGGAGTGCGTCCATAACCGGTGCTATGGCTGAATTTGGACGTGCACAGGTGAGTTCATGCATCAAGTAGTAAGCAGACACGGGGATGGCAACTGGCTTTCCCGAGCGACTGGGTACCAAAAGCTGGGGCTGGCGCGCTGGGGCAACGAATGTAGGTGAGCAGCGAATTTCATGATGACACCACGCACGGTTGAACCATCGGCTCGCCGAAATCTTGTTATAAACAGACACGCTAAGCCTTTGAGCGCCTGGTTCATGATCAGCCCAGTGCTTGATCTGGCTCCAAGTTTTAACATGCTCTTCATAACTCCGCATGTGCTGTTTCCATTCGTAGATAAATCGCGCCTCCTCTTCTTCCAGCAAAACATCTTCGAGGATGATGATGAGCTGGCGTGCTGATGCGTATATAAAGTTCATTGCCCCGATGGCAGCATGCTTTTCGGACGAATCCTGATCAATACACACAGCATCGAGCCATATGCCTTCGTCCTTCGAAGTTCTCCAACTAAGAATTCCTGCGTCTGGGTCCTCGACCAACCTTTGAGAAAATGACCACGGGACCAAGTTTAGTTCCGATGTGGCTTTCTTCCAGTCGCTGTTTGTGCCATGCCAGCAGTAGCTCAGGATGATGTACGACTCGCACTCAGAAATTTCGTCTTGGACAATCTTCGCATCGGCAGAGAACAGTAGTCGAAGAGGTGCCTCAAATACTGCGTCACTTCTCAGCTGGAAGCAATCGGCAACGCTCTTGTCAAAGAAGGCAAGGTTCTCGAGTATTCGTCTTCCTTCTTCGTCGCTCTCTTCTTTGTTCCCGATAGCGTCTTTGAGGAGCGCATATTTGTTTCGAGATGAAAGTTGGTAGAGAACGTAGTCGTCGGAGGGTGGGTTCAGGCGGACTTGGGTATGTCTGTCCAAAGACCTCGATGACTCGGGCGTGGTTTGTCGTGGTTGTGCCATGTTGTTGGTGATGTATTGTGACGACGTTTGGGCTTTGGATTAAGGGGTAAAAGTCGAACGATAGAATGATTTGCGGGGCACGGTAATAAATCGACGAGTGACTCAGTTCCTCTTGCTTGTTCAGTGAATCATGTGATGTGGCTGAGGGTGGCTCTGTCCATTGGTTAAGGCGTGCAGGACGCATGTGTTGGCAAGAACGGCAATTGGAATTGCCATATACCACCGACTTTGAAGTCTGCCAGCTAGAATGCCTTAAACGATCCACGCTGTGGCTCTCAAGACACAACCTTCCACTATTCGCAGACAGAGACTTGCTCAACCAGCAAACCACTGCTCACAAAAAACCAACATATGTCTTGAAAGCCCTTTCATTCATCCAAAATCATAAATCATACACGTTGAAGTACATTTACTTCCCCCCACCCCCCACCATCAACCCGGGCTCTTTACGCCTCAGCAGCAGGAATCAACCCATCCGCCTCCGCCTGAGCAACCAGCGCATTGTAAATGGCCAACTTCTCCTCATACTCCTGCACCAGCTCCTCGTGAGTCTCCCTCTTACCAGGAGCAGCATCACCGCCACCAAAAGCCCTCACAGCAGCATAGTACACGTCCGCCAGGCCTCTGCATACACCCGACAGAGAGACGGTGCTGCATTGGTAGTACAAGCTACACAAACATATTAGCACATGGTTCACGCAAATGAGGCACGGAAACTCTTACTCAGTCTTGAACTGGTTGTCAATCCTCAGCTTCCCGCTCTCCGTGAACCGGTTCTGAGCCCGGAAGTTGTGGTAGCCAAAGTCGTGTCTGTGGCAGGCGGGGATGAAGGGGAAGTTAAGCGGGTTGTCAGGGGAGGAAGTGCAGCCGTCAGAGGTCCAGTCAAGGTTGGCGGGATTGCGGGCGTTGCGGCGGGCGGTGAAGGCGGGGAGGGTGATGCTGAAGAGGAGCTGGTCTGTAACGGTGACGGCCGACTGTCTCTGCTCGACGGCTGGCAGGGCAAGGGCCGACCCGGCGAGGGCGAGGAGGGTGAAGGCCTTCATCTTTGATGTGTATGTGGAGTGAAGAGACAACGCTCGTGATTCGGCCAACTGAAGCGGAGGGGATGGGTTGATATACAGTGAGCACTGTGTTCAAGACTCAGATCCTCGCCTGACCGAGACAACAAGACACCGCAGTAAGGGGGCCGTCCAAGGTATTTTATACCCAAGACATCGATCACGGCATGTCCACATTGTGGGAGTAATCATCGGAATAATTTTCGGGCAACCCATCGTCGTCCAACCTGCCACGTGCGCCGATGCCGCATTACTGCTTCACCCAACCATCCAGCCACGCCTTTTCGGCGATACCACTCTTGCCAAATCGTCCTAAACCCAGATTCGGTGAGTTCCGTCCGCTACGGCACTACACTACACTGCCAAGCGGCCATTACACAACAAAGATCTCCGGTCACGTAGACAAACTACCGGACGAAAGGGTTCAGCAGCGGCAATCGCCCCGATGCAACCTTCCACAACCGGAAGCCGATCCCGGGGAATGCGGGGAAGGAAACTGGGAACGCGGGGCAGAAAGAAGAAGGTCTCGGTTTTAGATGATCGTCAATGGCGTCCCGAAACTGGCAGATGGGAACGAACGTGGTGTTGATTCGTCAGGAAAAAGGGCGAAGATGTGCAGCTAGAAACATAGCGGCTCAGTCCGCGTGGGAATTTTGGGCGGGACCTCATGCAAGTCGGATTGTGTAAGCTTGCTTGAGTGGAGAGCCTCAAAGCGCACACGTGTTGGCAAATGCCAAGAGGGTGGAGTGGGATTGGAGGAATGGTCACGTACAATTTAACGGGCTGCTTCCATCGGGCTGACTTTGCTGCAGACCGCAAGTAAGACAGCAAGAATAATAAAGTGAGTGCCTGCAGGAACCACACTTACGCTGCCACCTGCCAGTCAGCTTTCATTCTTGCCTGGTTTCGGCTCGAATGCCTTGCCGTCGATCGTTGCTGCATCCAAAGCATGTCTACGAATCGCCAAGACGGCATGTCCTGGATCGCTGAGCTTGAGTGGTTCAGAAAGTAGGGACGGCTGAAAAGATCTTCGGTCAGTGGATAGGTAGAAGTGGTAGGTAGTAAGGGCCAAAGTATGTCTTGTGTAACAGTCGCCGGTGCGTCCGAAGTCTCGGCAGCGATTGGCCAATTTACATCACACAAAGTATGGCAGTGAGGCGAAGCAAACTTTCGGCAGCACAACAGTGTCTGGAAATAGTCAGCGGCATAGTGGTATGCCTTGAGAGCTTCGTCAATGTTTCGACCGTTGACTCGACGTTAAGGTACAGGTAGTATATGATGATGCCTCTGACACCTAGTTAGTAATGCCGGAACTATTTCTCAAGTGGTGATTCTTATGCCTCAGAATCTTCGGTAACCTTCACACAATGGCGAACACGATCATCTTTCCAGGTGTAGACTCATCTTGGCTGGAATGCCCATCGGAGCCTTCTCGGGGTCACCAATGTTCGAAGCATGGGAACAACACTGGAGTCAGGTTAGAGTGCTATGAAAAGTCCAGTGATGAGAGCGAACCAGACAGGGGTGAAAGCTCTTCCGTGCTATTGAGAAGATGGTTGCCGGAAATACTGGCCCAGCTAGGCGGAATGCTTTGTCTTATCGGTAGGTCAAGATGCTTCTTTGCAACCTGTGGTCAAACGGATTAGCTAATTCCTGGGCAGCTATTTTCGTCCTCTTGTGGCGTGCTGACAACCGACCCTCCGAGGAAATGTACCTGGGCGTCACCCTCAATACCATCCTAGCCTTCTTGACTTCATTAGCAAAAGTAGCATTTTTGGTGCCCATTGCGGAGGGTCTGGCACAGCTGAAATGGATTTGGTTTCTTTCTCCTGTCGGTCGACCAGCTAAATACCGACCGCTACTCGATTTCCAAGTCTTCGATGATGCCATGAGAGGTGGAATTGGCGGAGTGCGGCTGCTATTCGGCTTCAAAGGGTGAGTAATCCACACGATAGTAACCGCAGGAGAGATTGCATACTGATGTCAGAAAACATACAGGATACTTGCGTCGTTTGGTGCCTTGATCATGCTTAGCGGTCTGTTCACATCAACACTTACCCAGCAAGCCATAACGTACGATGTACGGAAAGCACTGTCAAGTCAGGCAAATGACACCGCCACGGTGGATAGAGCAACCGCCTTTTCAACCTATGATGGAAAGATGCTGGCTCTTAGTAGGTTCAAAGCAGTCCTTCACGGCCAAATACGTACCTGAGCTAACGATCATGAACTTCACAGCACCGTATGACACTCTTCGAGAGCAGCGAGCTATCTTTCAGGGATTCTTCACCCCCGCCACAGAAAGGGTCATGGAACTGAGAGCTAACTGCTCATCCGGTGACTGCACCTGGCCAGCTTACGGGAGTCTTGCCATTTGCGGTGGTGTGGCAAACCTGTCAACAGTCAAAAACCCTGGGCTTCATGATCGTCTGAGAAAGACAACCGAGAAGCGCCTTAAACTTCTTCTTCAAACCAGCAACATTACAGCAGGCTCTGCCGGTTACGGAAACTTTTACATCGCCATCGACAAAGTGTTTCCAGTCATCATCGGATTGCTGGACGAACCAACTGGTGCATTCAACCAATCCGTTACGGAGTTGATTGTTAGCGACAGTTTCATTGCTTATACAGAAGAAATGGTTAGCACCTCTTCTGATGATGACGCCGTGGCTGATATGATGGCAAAGGTGAAATATCTGGAACTGGCGTTTTGGTGGTGTACCAAGACTTATGAGACAGAAGTCAATCAGGGTCAGTCCGTGACAAGGGAAGTCTCGACTGTGTCGCAGGTCAGCGGTGGATTGAACAACACACTGAATGTGGCATGGGATCCTAAGTTCTACCCTTGTTATGCAACGGGTCAGTGCAACGACACATATGGGGCGACCGAATTCAACTTGGAAAAGCCAGCGGCTGCGGCGGATTCTGTCGACTTTACGATACACGTTTGGACGTCGTTGACGGCATCAATGCTCCTTGCCTCGACAATGTTGGACTCGTTGCTGTTGGACAGAACTCGAGGGGTGGTGGCTTCAAACGGTGGAGGCTCAGCCAAGGCGTTTGCCTTTTCACTGCTCGGAGATTTCTTGACGACTGAACTACCTTCTGCTGAAAAGCGACTTGCTGATGTTCAGACTGTGATGAGCAATGCAGCACGCTCCATGACGAACCTGTGAGTAACACTACCAGCCCATGGCTGCTTGCGATATTGGCTAACGAAATGGACAGTGTTAGAGATGGTACGACTCGGCTGGCCAAGCCTGAAAGTGTTGTCCGTGGCAGCGTGTACGCCCCTCAGGCGTTTGTCAAAATTCGCTGGGAATGGATGGGAATGCTGACCACGCAGCTCGTGTTGACAACACTGTTTCTTGTCCTGACTGTCGTAGCGACGTACATGTCGCGTGTGCAAGTAATCAAGAGCTCGAGTTTGGCAACGCTTTGCGCACTGGATGAAGAGACGCGACGCGATATCGGGGGTATTGGGGATGGCGTGGACCAGTTGGAGAAAAGGGCGAAGAAAGTACCAGTGCGACTTGAAAGACGAGGGGACGTCGAGGATTCAGCAAGTGGAGCCGTTGTTTGGCTGGGGATTCCAGAGCAAGAACGTTTGGATTCACGAACCTGGTGATTGGTTGGAAATAGTAAAACCTTATCACATGTTGCCCCGCAGGCCGGGACTAACAGCATAATAATAATACCATACCTGCCTTAGGCCGTGATCTTTTGGCTCCCGGAGACAGCCTCGTAAGCGGATTTCCGAGGTGCCTTTCCGGGCCTGGCCTGTGCGCCCTGTGGAAGCTGAT
>JAULSY010000203.1:0-34638 GCA_030512305.1 Cercophora samala | reverse complement strand
TACTTATTAAATTTACCTTATTTATTATAAAGATAAAAAACAGCCTTACTTACCTTAAGTACTTTAAAAGGTTTATTATTAAAGGTAATAAAGTATAGTAATAAAGGAGCGTTAAAGACTATATAAAGAACTATTATAATATTAATAGTAATAAGTTTAAAAGGGGCCTGGTTTAAAATATTAAGTTTAGAATATTTTACTTTATAATAATATTAAAGATAAATAGGATTAATAAGTTTTCGGCGTTTTTATATTATAAGTATATTAAAGAAACTAATATAGTAAGAGTTATAAAGGATAGGGAGATAAACTTTATCCTCTTTAAATAGGGATTTAATAAAATTACTAAGGATTTTAAATAGGACGATATTAAACGGAGCTTCGTTATACTTAATACCGAACTTAATATCGAAAAAATAGTAAGGGAGATTTAATAGTATATTAAAATATTTCTTTAATAAATTAATAATTACGTAGTAAACCTTAAGAATTATAAAATTAGGTTTAGCTTTATATAATTATAATTAAACCGATAAAACGATTGTAAATTTAAAGAGTATAAAAATATTAAAAACTATACTTTGTTAAGTCTAAAGATAATCGTATTCTTTTTTTAAGTGTTTATACGGTAGTTTAATAGGCTAGGCTATTAGTTTATTTATTTATTAGGGATTTTAATTATTTTTTAAATAAAACTATTAACCGATATTATTAACTTTCTTAATATTACTTTTAAATAAATAGTTAATATATAGTAATTACTTTTAAGTTAAAAGATAAGCGATAAATATATCGATAGCGTCGTTTAGAATATATTTGTTTGTTTTATTATAAAGGATAACGGTAAGTAGATAACGCTTATATAGTTTAACTTATAATCTTAACTATATAAGTTTAAGCGTATTGCTTAGGTAATATTTTTCTATAAGGTATTAATTATTAGATAACTTAGTATATTTTATTTTCTTATTTATCCCGGTTTAATTTTAAATGTAATTAGTTTAAAGAAATTTCTATTTTTAACTTTAATTTTATTTAATATTAAATCTAGAAAATATTTTATTTTTATTTACTTTTATTTTTACTTAAAATTAAATAGCGGAATATTCGTTTTTTTTAATTATTTTTTATTTTTATTTAAAATTGAATAGCGGAATACTTATTTTTTTAATTACCTTTTATTTTTACTTAATATTAAATAACCGAATATTTGTTTTTTTAATTACCTTTTATTTTTACTTAATATTAAATAGCGGAATATTTGTTTTTTTAATTACCTTTTATTTTAATTTAATATTAAATTTAATATATTATTTTCTTTTTATTTTATTTTTATTTAATATTAAATTTAATATTTTATTTTTATTTCGTTTTATTTTTATATAATTTTACTATAAGTATTTATTTTTAAGTAATAATTTATTTTATTTAAAATTAAACCGCTAAAGATTTAATTAATAAATCTAATAAATTAGCCTTTAATTAAAGTTATTTAATAATTATAGGAAAGTATCTTTTAGTTATTTAAAAAGCTTAACTATATAATAATATTTATAGTATATATATTTAATCTTAACCTATCGGAGTTTACTATAAGGGATAGTAACGTAAAGAGGGTAGTATAGAATCGTCTTAATTACTATATTAATAATATTATTTTAAACCGCTTTTTAATTTATAATTTATTACTTATATTTATTTTAAACGCTAAAGCTAATATTAAACAGTTAATATTAAACTTTTATATAAAAATCGATATTAAAGAGTTTAAAGATAAAGTAAAGTAGGCTATAGTAGGCTTTTTATATATTAAAGATAAAAGAAATAAAAGTTTAATAAAAGGATACTTAATTATATTAGTAATTTATGTCTTTATTAATAGATATAATATAATTAAATACGGTTTATTTAATAAAGATAATATAAAGAAATATAAATAATACCGTTTAGCCTTTTTAAAAACCCTCGCCCTTACTATTTATTTTATATTAAGTCTCCCCCCTTATTAATCAGAGATTATAATTATTAAAATATTTAATATTTACAAGGTTATAAAGAATATATATCTCTACAATAATAAAATAGCGATTTTAATTATTAGTAATAAACTTTAAATAATTAATAATAATAATCGGCTAATATAATAGGTATTTTACCTTAAAGTAACCTAAATACTAATTATTTATTAATTTATAATATACTTTTTCTTTAAATAAATAAAAAATAAAGAAGGTATTTTAACTCTATACCTTTTCTTTAAAACTATTTTTATAAATAATCTAATAAAGATACTAATAAGGAAAAATATAATTACCGATAGCTTAAACGATTTTATATATCGCATTATTAAAGAATAATTTAATATTTATTTATAAAGGTACTTTATTAAAATAATAAGTCGCGAGTATTTATTAAATAAAACTAACCCTTTATTAAACAATACTTTAAATAAA
Source organism: Cercophora samala (assembly GCA_030512305.1). Lineage (NCBI taxonomy): Eukaryota > Fungi > Ascomycota > Sordariomycetes > Sordariales > Lasiosphaeriaceae > Cercophora > Cercophora samala. The sequence continues at coordinate 32,185 of JAULSY010000203.1, read as the reverse complement.
TTAAATATTAAAGACAGTAAAGAAAATTAAACTATTAATCTTATATATAAGTATAAAATAAATATAGTAAATTAATATTACACTATCTTTAAAGGTATTAAATACCGGTTTTTAAAATTTACCGACCTATTAAAAAAATAGTACGAGATTTTCCTACTTATATTAAAATTCCCTTATATATTTAACGATATTAAATATATAAAGTAAATTAAAAAACAGAACTAGGAATAAGGTTAGAGGATAAAGTAATTAATAAATTTAATTACGATTAAAATATTACGAAAAATAATAAGGAAAGGTAACGTTAGTTTATACCGTTATTAAACTATAATATTTAAACTATTATTAAAAAGTTTTCGAAAGATTTTTTATATTACCGGTATTAACTCTGGAAAATTAATAATCTTTACCCTCCTTATATATATTTTAAAAAACTTAGTTACTATTATAGTATAGCCGATTAAAACTTTATAGAAAAACTTTTAAACTATTTTAAATACTTATAATATTTATACCGAAATTTACTTCTTTAATATAAAAGATAAGGCTAATAACTACTCGGTCTTATTAATAATACTTAAGGCCCTATTTTCCTATAAATTTAAAAAGCTAATTTAATAATAGAAATATATCGGTCGTATTAATCGTATAATATTTAATAAAATATAAGAGGTACTAGAAATATTATTTAAATAAAGGCTAGTCTATTTTAATATTATTAAAAGGCTAAATAAAATTTCGCCTATTTAAGTATATATAACGGGGATATTACTTCCTTTGGAATAAAGGAGGTTTTTTAAATTAATTAAAACTAATATAAAATTTAATATCGTTTAAATAAAATTAATACGTAATAATATTAACTACCAATACCTCGATATAGCTAATAAGAGGATCCTTTAAAATATAATCGTTTTTAAGTTAAATAAAGGGAAAAGAGGCATTATTTTTATAAAATTTAAAAAGTAGGGAAAGGAGCTTTCTAAATTACTAAAGCTACTATTTTACTATATTATATTTAAGCCTATTACTATATAAAATATTATAATATTATGGAAAGACTAGAATAGTTTTATTATTATAGCTTCGGCCTTAAATATAAACGTTAATTACTTTAACGTTGTATTAATATATATATTAAATATTTTAGAACCGATATAAATACTATAAATATATAGAAGAACTAATAAAGAGGAGAGACCGGCTATAGCTATCGCTATATATAATAATAATTATTAAAAAAGAACTAGCTTTTTTAAGGCGTTTAAAATAGGATATAGGTATAAAACTATAGTTATTTATTTAAATAATAGTAAAATAATATATTTAACTTTAAATAATAATTATAATTATTATAAAGGGTTTAATAAATCTTTAATCGGAGAGCTAGCCTCGAATACTACTATATAATTAACCTACTTACTATAGCTATAAACCTTAAGGAACTTAATTAACCGGAGGGTTAACTAAATATTCGAAAATATACCTTATTACTTTAAACCTTTTACTAGCTTAAAATATAGCGTAAGCGGCTTTATTTAAATAGACTATATTATTAGTTTAAACGGTTTGAAGGATAAATAAAGGTTATTTAATGTTTACTTTAAATTTAGTAAAAAATAATAAATAAAGATATTAACTTCTATATTAAAGGTAAGTAATAATATAAGTATATCGGATTTTATTCCTAATTAGCCTTGTATAAAACTAATATTTAAAACGGGATTAAAAAATAAAGAAGTCCGTTAATTAATTAAGTACTATAATAAAGCCTATATAATTTTCGGCGGAGAAAATATTATCCTAAAATAGGAAACTCTAATTATAAAAGTTAATAAAGAAATCTTAAGTAATATTAAAAAGAGGATTATTAAGTAATAGGGCTCTAGCTTATAATTAGTAAAGGAACTAAAATAAGAGGTATTTAAGATAGTAGAGTTAAAGGACTATAACGATATTAATATTTTTATAAATAGTAGGAGATTAAACGATATAATTACTAATATATTAATTAACTTTAATACTATATTTATTATAAAGATTATAAATAATTATATAGTAAGGGATAAAATAATTAAAGAAAATACTTAATATATTATTAACCTCTTTATTTAAGTTCGGAAAATATATATTAAGCTTCGATATAATAAAATATATATTATATATTACTTTAAGTATAAGTAAATCCTATATAAAATATATATTTAAAAGGTATATTAATATAATAAAAAGGTAAACGGAAGCCGGATATATATAGCTAAATAATAACGTAAAGTAATTATTAATAGCCTTAAAACCCTTAATTTAATACTTAGATTATACTTTAAGTATTTATTCTATATAGATCTCGAAGGTAAGTTTACCGTAAGTAGTATAGATTATAGAGAGTGTTTAAATAGTGACTTATTTATTAAGGAGATATTTACTTTAATAGTAAAGAACTAATATAATACTTTAACGGATATTATTAAAGAACGGTATAATAAACCCCTTTTTATTAGTAATAAAGTAATAAAAATACTATTTAAAGATAAAGTAGTAGAAAATATAAATTACTTTAGAAAACGAAATATATATAGCTTAAATAAGTAGTATTATAAAGAGCTAAAGCTAATAAATAAGGAAAAGACAAATAACTTTATTATCTATATATATTTTATAATTAAACGATATAGCTATTTTAATCTATAGGATAAAAATAGAATAAATATAAGCCGTAAGGATAAAGATAAAGAGGAGTAATATAAAAATAAAGAGGGCGATGTTAATATAGCTTAAGTGGTAGGAATTTAGGAACAGATACTTATTAATACTATAGATATATATTATATAAGACTATAAGCCTTTAAAGCAAATAAAATAAGAAAAAAAGCTCGATATTCTATATTTAATTTCATTTACAATTAAAATAGAAAAAAAGGCTTTTAATATTCCACCTTTAATTTCATCTACAATTAAATAGGAAATAAGGCTTAATATTCCATATTCAATTTCATCTGTAATTAAATAGGAAAAAAGGCTCGATATTCTATATTTAATTTCATCTGTAATTAAATAGGAAAAAAGGCTCGATATTCTAGGTTCAATTTTATCTACAATTAAAATAGGAAAAAGGCTCTCAATATTCTACCTTTAATTTTATCTATAATTAAAATAGAAAAAAGGCTCTTAATATTCCACCTTTAATTTCACCTATAATTAAATAGGAAAAAAAGACTCGATATTCCAGGTTCAATTTCAATTAATATTAAATAGGAAAAAGGCTAATAATATTCCCAGTCAATTTCAATTAATATTAAAGCGAAGAAAAAAAAAGGATTTTAAATTCAATTTCAATTACAATCTAGAGGTTTAGTATTACCAACAGCTTAACTTTTTAACTTAATCGTAAAACACACACGCCGCAGGCGCGCGATTTTTTAATATTTTTTTATATATATTTATATTTATTATATAAGTTTTTAATTTTTTTATATAATTTACATAAGTTTCAGGTATTTTTATATCATTCGTTCGCTCGCCCGACTACAGTCAATTAAACTATAGTCTCAGCTACAGTCAATTAAACTATAGTCTCAACTACAGTCAATTAAACTATAGTCTCGGCTACAGTCAATTAAACTATAGTCAATACGTTCGCTCGCCCGGCTACAGTCGCTCTCTCAACTACAATAAATTAAACTATAATCGGCTACAATTAACGTAGGTTTTTTCCCGTTCAATTTCATCTACAATTAAATAGGAAAAGGCAACAAGCGCTCGCCGGCCAATAAAAGCACAAAGGCAGCAAACGGAGTAGGGAATCCTCTCGCACGCCCCGCTTCTCTCGCTACACGCTACAGCCAATAAAATCAACGGCAGCAAGCGGAGTGGGGAATCCTCTCGCGCGCCCCGCTTCTCTCGCTACGCACTACAGCCAATAAAATCAACGGCAGCAAGCGGAGTGGGGCTGCGAGAGTGTCGCGGCAGTACGCGTGCTGCTTTAATTTATAGTATTCTAGGATAACGCTATACCGGTAGTTTATTTAAGTAAAAGAGACGCAAGCCTTTTGCTTGGTAAACCGGGCCTAATTATAAATATAATAAAAGACGATAGGGCGTTTTTAACGGCAGACCTATACCTCTAGTACGATACAGTCTTACTATAGGTATTAAACTTACGTAACTTATTTAATTATTATAATAATAAAATATTACTAATCGTCGCAAAGAAGGAGGACTTTTAAACTACTATATTATTAAAGGCAACCGGTATCGGTTATACCGGCTAAAAAATAGCAATAAACAACCTCCTAATAGTAATAAAGCGGTACCTTTAAGATAAGGTTAATATTAACTTCGCTATCGGCTTATAGAGGTTCTATAACGTAAGCTTCGATATAAAGTAAGCAGCGGCCGTCTATAAAATATTGTAGCCTTATAACGGCTTTAAAGAAAGGAGGGGTTTAACGGGCTAAGTATAGTACTACCGAAATACAATAGAAATACAGTAACGCTAAATCGTAATAAGTACCTCTATAGAAAAGGTAGTTTATAAAGAATAAATAAAGGGATAGTAAGAAGTAAGTAAGGTATATAGTTAACGTATTATATTCCTTAAATATAAATTAATATAAGGCTTCGGCCTATTTAATAAACTAGCCCTATTAAAAATATAATACGTTCCGCACTCCGGGATAGGAATATTAATATAAAGTATTAAGGCTTCTAGTTTAAATTAGCCGTACTTTTAGATATAATAAAACGTTATATATCTTAAATACGGTTTTACTAATAAACATAATAAACTAAACCCTATTATAAATTTCTATACCGAAGTACGTTTAATTAACCTTATATATATATTATAAATATTATAAATATCGGATTAGACTATCGTAAATTTATAAAGTATTATAACGGTACTATATAGCCCTAAAATTATTCTATAACTTACTATATATTAAATTCGGAAGACTTAGCCGGCTACTTTAAAACGTAAAATTAAACCTATAATATTATTTAATAAAAGAAAGATATATAGAAGTATACGGAGTAAATAGTTATATAGGAAAAGTATATAATTATTATTAAAAGCCAGGCTTTTACCTTACTTTAAACAGCTAAACTATTATATAGAGCCTTATATTCCTTTATATTATAGTAATATACTTTATAGCCTATTAAATAAATTAGGCTTAAGTATTAATACCTAGTACCTTACGCTAAAGCTATTGTAGAGGCTAGAAGGTCTATAGTAATAAGTAGAAGAGGGGACGGTAAATGTAGAAGGGTTATATTTATTAAATAAAGCGTTACTTTAACTTTATTTATTTAAGTATATAGTAAGTCCCGGGCCTATAACGGCGTAAATTAACCCTTAAAAACGATAAAAGTTTTTAAAATAGACTCGGCTTAAGGTATTTCTATTACTATTTACGACTTTAATAATACTATAGTAAGTACCTTTTATATACTATATTTAAAGGAAATTATTAAATAACGAATTAATTAATAAATCGCTAAAAAGCAAGGTTACCGTTAAATAATTATATAAATAAGTAATATAAAGAGGTCGATATTACTTTATATTTATTTAAATACTTACGCTCTAGTTACGTTAACGTTAATAACTATCTTTTCTTTAACTTTACTTATAATCTAAAAGAAACCTAATTTTATTAAGCTTCTTTATACTTACAAAGGGTTAGAGACTAGTCGGTCGAAGTTACTATAAGTATTAAATAGTTAAACTATTAAATATAAAAACCGATTATTAATAAGGATTAGGAGAAATAGCGGCGCTATTATTATTATAAGCCTATATATAACTATAAAAAAACGTTAACTTCGACCGAAGTTATTTACGATTTAAAGGTAAGTATAGGAGGTGTTACTTTAGTAGGTTAAATATAGTAAGCGGCTGACGTTAATTTCTTTATTGATAGTAGGACGTTTTTAAATTTAGATTATATTAAGGTTTAAACGATAGATAGTTTTATTACTTTAGTAGGTTTGTTTACGGTATTCCTACGCTTTACGGTAAAGATATAAGCGATAATATAGCGTTTAGCTTTAAGTATATTATAATCTCGGTTTATTTTTATTAACTTTTAATTAAATGTGGTTAAGTAAAATAATAGCCGGCCGAGGCTATAGTTTACGGTAAGTTATATATCTTTATATATGTAAAGCCGGGTAAATAGGGAGGTTAGAGCGGAGCTATTATAGGTTTATATAATTTTAATAATCGGCGTTTAATTATCTAATAAAAAAAATAAGTTTAAGGTTAATTTAAAAGTACCTTTCTATTTATTTAAAAATATATTATTATAAAACTTTAAGTACGTTACTTATATTATCGGCGCGTAGGATTAGATATTAAATATGCGGTAGGCGTTTAAGTTATATAAACGGTAAAGTAGGGTTTAAACTATTAGTAATTAAGTATAATTATCGATAATAAAGTCGGTTAAAGGACCTCTAGACTTTATTTAAGGCTACTTTATTATAGGAAAGCTTAATATATTTACTTTACCGGTATATTTATTTAATAGGGACTTATCGTTAATTTATTTATAATATATATATATTAATATATATATAGTTCTTAACTTAATTAATAGTAAGCAGGAATATAACTGTACGGAGTTCCGGTAATTCCTAATTACTTTTAAGGACTTTATAGCCTGTTTATTATTAGGGGAGAGAGGCAGGAGCTTAACGTTTATACTTACTTATTTAGGGAAGGCTATATAACTATATAATTAATATAAAGGTTATTTTAAGGTATTTTACTTTTAGATATTATTATTATATTTGGTTATAGTTAACTTAAAGCCGGTAATAGTCTATAACCTTAACGGATAGTATAATATAGAGATAATAAATAAATTTAGTTCTACTATAATTACGTTATATTATTAAGGGGCTTTTTTAATTAAGCCGGTTTATTTATTTTATAGGACTGTTTTACTTTAGATTATAAATTAGTAAAATATAATTACTTTTTAGCGGATAGATAACGATATCTTTATATTAAATTATAATACGGAAATATATATCGTTAAGGCTATAGGGAAATGTATTAATTAGGCCTATACTAAAGATAAAACGGCGATAGACAACCTTTTCGGAATTATAAGTACTTACTTATAATATTTAAACGTTAATAAGCTATTAATAAGTTTCTAAGGCATTTATAATAAGGACTTTAGCCTATAGGAAAATAAAGATAAGTCGGTAAAGCAAAGACCGAGGCTTTAGCCTTAGGCTTATATTATAATAGGTTATAGGTATATACTTAATAAGTTAAGTTTTAAAAAAAGGAGGTTAAAATAATACTATAAGTAAGCGATAATAGGAGGGTTTATTACTTAGGCAGCCTACATTTAACGCGCCGTTTTTTATATATAATATATAAGCTTAGTACTTTCTATATATATTTATTATATAAAGTATTTATTTATATTTAAATTAATATATAAAAAGTTTATTATTTAATCGATATTAATTTATAATTATTTAATAAAAAGGGGGGACGCGGAGATATAAGTCAGGTATTAAACTATAACGGTATTTTACTTATAATAAAGAAAGGCGTAACCTATTATAAATATAAATAAACCTATCGGTAAATATATAATTATATTTAAATATAATAATTAAATAAAATCGTCGTTAACCGCCCTTCTATTATATATATAACTTTATATATATTAGGATTAATATTATAATATACCTTCGGCGTTTAACTTAAAGTTTAAATAAACGTCGGTAATAATAAAAGGTAAAGAGTTAGTATAAATAAAGCTTAAAGATAAATTTCTACTATTATATAAGGGCCTAAGCTTAAATAATTAAAGTCCTACCCTTTTATAAATTATAAATATAAATTAGATTTTAACGTATAAATAGGCCTTTATTTAAAGGTATTAAAAGGATATTAATAATTAATAATAGTATACTTTACTATAGTAAATAATTAAATTAAAAGTAGGTTTAAATATTACTTTATATTATTACTATTAATTTACTTACTTATTTATTTTATATTTTAATTAATAAATAAAAATAAAATAAAAGTATAACGATTATCAGTATAATTAAATTAAAGTAAAGAATAATAGTTACCGTTAATAACTAAACTTATATTTATATTAAGCTCCAGGTTATAAATAAGCTTAAAAGGCTTACCAGGTATAATAAAAAAAAAAAGTAAGCTATTATAATTAACGGTCTTTATATTTTTTTAAACTTCGAAAAAACTAGGCAATATATTTACTTTATATTATATATAAGCGGTAATAGAGGTAAGGAATATAAGGGGTATTAAAAGGTAAAGTAAGGAAAAAATACGTAAAAATATTTATATAGATTATTAATATTTATTTAAGGAGATTAAAGTATTAAAAAAACTATATATTAATTTATTTTATAGGCTAGGGTAAGTTCCGGCTACGGCTTTAGTAATAGGTTTAATTAACTTATTCGATAAGGAATAACCGTTTATTTAATATTTACTTCCGGATAAATATACTATAGGCTTAAACCTTCTTATTATTAAAAGTAAAACTAATAATAATCGTTAAACCTATACCACTTAACGTTTATATAATACTTAAGTCTATATTTAATTTATTTAATTTAACTTTAATTTCGGTATTATTTTAAATACTATCTTTTTTATTTTAAATTTAAATTAATATTTTATTTAATTTATACATTATATCTTTAATATTAGCTTTTCTATATATACCTTATATAACCTATATATATTTAATAACTTATATTTTATATAATTAAAATATTCTATTAAAATACTAATTACCGTTTTATATTTTTAAATAGTATAATATAATTAATATATTAAAACGTTTAAAAATAGATATTTATTATTTAAATTATTAATTAAAGAAAATATAAGGTAGGTTAATATAACGGCTAATATAAATTAATTATAAAGGAAATTAACTTTATACTATTACCGTATATTAAATATATTAAATATATATAAAAAATAAATATTAAAGATATTACGAATTAAAGAATTTTAATAGTATAGTTTTTATTTAAAGACAGTTAATTATTTTATAAAAGAGTAATTGTAAATATGATTTTTAAGGTAGGTTAATATATCGTTTTAAGGATAGTTACCTTTAACTTTATAATAAAAAACAATAGACCTTTTAAACTTATTAAATAATTATATTAATTATTTTTCCTTTTTAATAATAATTTCTCCCTTTAAAATACCTAATTTTTACTATCTCTCTCCCCCTTCCCTCCGTTAACAATAACGGTTTAATATAACTTCGATTATTAATTTTAATTAAATAATCGATATTTTAAATTTAATTAAATTAAAACCGTAAAGTTACTTATTATAAATAAATAGGATATAGTTTTAATAATTATTACCGGTTATAAAAAGAATACTATTTTATTTACTTTTTTAAAGTTTATTAATAAATTTGCGATTAAAATAATATCTCTAGTTAAGTTAAGAAATACTTAAAGAAATAAAAGTAAAGAGAAAATATTTATAGTAAAGCCGGTTTAAATTAATAAAGATACTTTATTTAAGGTATAATTTATTTACTTATCTTTAAATATAGGATTTCTATTAGTAAAAAAATATAATAAATATAAAAAACTTTAAAAGAAAGTAAATACCGATAAATATACTTATATTTTACTTAACTTCGAAGAAATAATTAATCCCGGCTTTTAAACTATATTTAAGGATCCTGACCTTTAAGAGTCGATAGGCTTAATAGCTATAAATAAGCTTTACCGCGTTAATAAATAAAAAGACTTTTAGCTTAATTATACCTCCTTTTATAATCTATATTATATTTTCTTTAAGTTTATTTCTTTATTTGGTTATATTGCTATTATAATATTTAATATTAAAACCTTTACCTTTAGGTATATTAGTATTAAAGATAACTTTAAGCTTTTAAAAAGCTTTATTTATAAACTTAAAATCTTTATTATTATTTAATCTTTATTTAAAGGTTATTTATATATAATTATTACTATTATAATTTCCTCTTTAATAAAGTAACCTTTATTATAATTAATATTATTAAAAAAATTATTATTTATATTGATATTAAACCTAGACTTATTATTATTAATTAAAGTTTAATAGATTATTTTTATTATAAGTATAGCTTTATTAAAAGTTAAATTAAAAAAACGGTTAACCGGTATAAAGCCTATATCGGGCTTATTAATAAAAAGATTATTTATAATAAATTTTTTAACCTCGATAATAATTACTATATTATTTTAATAACTTTAGCCGTAAATATAAATATAAATATATTTAATATTAAAAACGTCGTTTAATAAAGTCTACTTTTTAATCCTTACCCCTTTAATATAAAATAACGTTATAAAAGAACCGTTTATTATTAATTAAGGAATAGAAGAAATTAAAGTAGGTTTTATTAATTTACCTTTATATTATTATTTCGATTACTTTAATTAAGTCGGTAATATTACTATAATTAAAAGGAAGGTTAAAGGGAAAAGCCTTATAATAAATAGTTAATATTAAAAGAGAAAAAGGTAAAGGAGAAGTATATAGAGGCTATATTTAATAGGGTTACTTTTACGTTATTAGTAATATTAAATAAACTTTATTAAAGTATTATTTTAATTAAAAATAACGGTATTAATAATTAAACTAGTACTATAATAAACTTTATTACTTTTATTACCCCTATCGGCTTTTAAACGAAACGTAAATATATAGAGTTTAAGGTTAAGGCTTTACCTAACTTTTAAAGCCTTTTTAATCTTTTAAAAAAAGTAATTAAGTTTAAAGCTAATATTAAGGCTAAAAAGAAGCCGAATATTATTTTATATAAATATTTTAATGCCTTTTACTTTTAGAAATTAATAAGCGATTTTTTTAAGGAATTAATTAACTTTAATTTTAAATATAAATAAACTCTTAACCGCCTTCTTTATTATAGCGCTTATAACTATGCCTTCAATAGATTATACTTCCTATAACTTCGCTTTAAATAAAATAAAAAACCTTTAAAAGGTTTACTTATTAATATTACTTTAAAGTATATCTCTTTTTAATATAAAAAGAAGGTTTAGGGATTTATATACCTTAACTAACGCTATTTTAAAATACTTTAATATTAAAGATATATATAAATATATCCCTATAATATAAAGTAGCTTAATTATTCTTATTTACTAAGTATTAATAAGAAGGAGGAGTTACTTTTTAATAATAAAGAGTATCTTATTAGAAAGGTATCTGAATTAAGGCTAGGATATTATTAAGAGGATAAAGGTAATAACTTTATTATTTATTATATTAATTTATTTATTAAAGTATTAAGGGATCGGAAGTAAGTAAAAAGTAAGAGGAAGAGACCGGCTATTATATAACCTAGTCGTAAGGGATATATAAATAAATCGATAAATATAAGAAACCTGACTTTAAAATAATAAAAATTCCTTTTTTTTTTTCTTTTTATACTTATATATATATTATTATTATAGTAGTTAAAATAAAGCTTATTAATAATAAGGCTCAGGATTAAGGTTTAACTATACGATCGAAAGGTAAGATTAATATTAACGAATAAATATAAAGTGGATTATTAAATAAGGTACTATACGGTATTATTATTTAAATATTAAAGAGGACTATTAACTTATATTATTTAACTTCCTAAACCTACCTTATTTCTCTAAAAGTCTTTTAACTTATAATTAATTAAATAAGCTCCCTCTACTTTACTAAACTTTATACCTTTATTAAGTTTAAATATTATAGTTTAAGCTATAATTTAATATATAATATCCTTTAATTTTAAATATACCTTATTTTAAACGTTTAAACGCTTTTTCGATTAAATATTCTAAGCTTTTTTATATATAAATATTAAAGGTATTAGAAACACTAGCCTACTTTTTCTAGGGGCAGAGGTTATAGAATAGTATATTATCTATATATAATTTTATAATATAGAAAATAATATCCGGCGCTAAGTCCTCCGATTTACAGATACCTTTTTAATACCGTTTAAAGGATAACTTTATAGATTTATAAAAAGTAATAAGTATATTACTATTAAAGGAGAGACGGTAGAGGGTAGAGTAAATACTATAAGTTAAGTTTTTATAGTTTTTAATATTAAATAAGTAAGTAGCGTTAATATACTTTAATATTAAATTAATAAGTTTATAACTATTACTAGTTATTATAAGGTAAACTAAACTAACTTTTAAAATAGTATTACCGGTAATTATATTTAAATAAATATTAGGGTAAGTAATTAAAAGAGAGTAAAGTATCTTTAGCCTATAATAAGGTATTTATATTTTTAATTATATTATAATCTTTAAAGTAAATAGCGGTATCGTATTTTAAGCCTTTACTATTAAGCTTACTATTATTAATAAAGGGTTTAATAATAAATACTATTATTATAGTAGTATAAATATAAATAAGTATTTAGAGGGAGGGCTTAGTAGTATTTAATATTAGATTTTTTAATATTACGGTTATAGAGGAAAAGGTAAAGACCGGCGGAGACTATAGTTAAATAGTAGGACTTAATACTAGTAGAGGTTTCGTAGAAAACCTTAAATATTATAGGTAAAGAATTTATATTAAATATATTAAAGGGCTGGTATATTAAATATTTATTTTTTACACTTAAAGGTATTAATAGTTATAAGCCGGTATTATTAAATATTATATATAAAGAAGGTTATTTTTATATTATTAAAAATAAGATTAAATCGTTTATTAAATTCCTTAAAGTTTAGGTAATTATTTTAAAGCTTATTATAAACCGGTAAGTTCCGTCGATTATATCTTTAACCTTTTAAATAGCGCCGGGCTAAATTATAAGTAAGTTTTTATAATAAACCTATATATTTTTAAAGGAAGGAAGAGAGGGAGAGGAATATTATTTTTTTATTTAAATATATTTAAAAATAAGAACTTTATTATTTATTTTAAATATTTATTAACGTAAAGTTTATAGGGAGGAAGAGGTCAGTAATTATTTTTTTAATAAAGTTAAAGGAGTTTTATTTAAAGGGACCTTTAAACTTAAGGTATATTATTAAGTATACGTTAGTAAAGGGGGGGAACGAATTTATTTTAACGGTTACTAGTAAACTTTTAAATACCGTATTTAAGGTTAAAATTATTATAAATAAGTAAAATCTTTTTTTACATTTAGTTTATTATTTAATTAACTTTAATATAAGAGATATATATTCCTATATTCGAGAGTATATTAATCGCGTAGTAAGGAGTGTTATTAATAATAAGATAGAGATTAAAAACCTACCGAATAAATATATTAAAATTATAAATATATCTTTACGTTAATAGCGCTATAATAAAATATATATAATTCTAGCTTTTATTTATAATAATAATTTATTTAATTATATTATAAAATTCTTTTTATAAATAGATAGACTATTAAAGTAAAAATAAAATACTATTAAAATTTAATATATTTAATTAATAAATATTTAAGTATTAATTATTTAAAATAAAAGATAGGTCGTTAAGGATAAATAAAAGGGGGGTACGGTTTTAAAGTATTAATATAGTAGATAAATTAATAAGTCGGAATATAAGTTTAAATATTAAATAAATACCTTTAATTATTAAATAGATTTTATACGATTTACGCTTTAAAGTAGCTTTATAATCCCGTTAATTACTATATTAATATTAAATATTATATTTTAAACTAAAGGAAATAATTATTAACTTTATTTACCGACCTACTTATATTTATTATAAATATATTTAATCTTTACTTTACTTTTCCTATTTATAACTATAATAAAGGTATTTTTAAAATCTATAAATAGTACTGGAGGGATAGGCTAAAAAGTACTAGGTTTATTTAAAGATAAACCGCTTACTATATTAATTAACCAATAAGTATTAAATTAATAAACTTTACTTTTATTAAACTTTATATAATAAAGATTATTTAACTTTTTAAACTTATATATAACCGGTTTACCGGTTAAAAAAACTATACAATTAATAATAAAAAGTCTCGTAATAACGTTACTTACGTAATTAATATAATAAAAACCTTACAATATAAAGTCTTTAATATTAAAGAAAGTACTTAGCTTTAAACTATAGGTTTTAATTTTAATAGAATATAATACTAAGTACTTAATTTACTTTATATAATATACTTAAGGACTATTATATACCTTATATTAAATAACTTTAATACCGTAAATATATTATTTAAATAAATTAAGTAAAAAGCTAACTTAATAAACCTATTTACTTAATATATATATATATTTACCGCTTTTTTAACCGGAGTTTATTTATAAAATATATTAATATCGATCCTCTATAATACTATAGCCGGTACTAACGACTTTATATTAAATTTTTACTTTTTTTAACCTTAATAACTTTAAATATTAAACATAATACGACCTTATTAAACTCCTTTATTATTAGAAGTTATTATATATATTCCGGTAAAATTAAACGGTATAATATATATAAATAATAAAAACTTCTTTACCGATTTTACTTATAGCCTTTTTAAAGGATAAACGGCTTAATAAAACTTTCGGTATTTTCTTAAAATTTAATATTAACAGCTTTATAAAACATTTAAATAGTTTCTTTAACTATATATATTAAATTAATATATAGCTTATTAATCGATAAAAGTAAAAATAAAATATAACCGAACGGATTTTTATTATTATATTAGCTTTAATATTAAGGTTAAATAACTTCTTACCGGAGCTTCTTTTATAGGGAGTATTATATACTTAATATTAAAAGGTACTTTAGCTTTTTAACGTTATTACAAAAACAGGGTTAATCGGAAACGAAAGTATATAAAGTAAATACTTAAGTTATAATATTATAGTAAGCCTCTATTATTAATATATTTAAAAATAATTTTACTAACTAACTTCTTTAAACGGCTTTTCTATTTACCGTAAAACTTTAATAAGGAGTAAAGTAATAAGTAAATATAAGTAATTTATTAAACTATAAGTAATTAGATTTTATTATACTTTAAAGGCCTATTGGACTTTAAAGTAATTCGTTTAAATTAAAGAGGATATATAATATTAAAGATATTATTAAATAAGTAACGTTTATTTAAATAGACTAAACTACGAGAAAACTGTATATTTATTTAAGTTATTAATTAAAGTAATAGCTTAAAGTTTCGTTATAACATTAAGAGTAATAGAGATTTAATTAATTTACTTTAATAAAAGTAAATATTTTATATAGGTTTCTATTTAAAGGTATAAAAGAGAAGGAACGTTACCGCCGGCTTCTTTTAAAGGAATTTAAACGGTAAGTAACGGAATTACGTAAATTTACTATAATACACGGCCTACTATTTATTTATATATATTTTAATATTAATTTTACTTTTAACCGGTACTTTATTCTATTTACTTCGACAACATAGTCTTATAAACTTACTATATTATATTAATCGCTTTTAAAGGCACTTAACCGGCCGAAAATATAGTAATACTATATATAACTTTTATTATTTATATAGTAATTTTAATAAAATAAAGCAATAAAGAAGGTACGGTTATTAATATAATAATCTTTAAACGTTTAATATACTTAATTAAAGGACGAGCTAATATAGAGGTAAATATAACGGTAGCTTATAAGTACTTTTCTATAATTAAAGTGGCCTATAGCCTGTCACTATTTAACGGTAAGCGGCCGGATAAAACGTAGATATTAATTTCCTATATTACCCCCTCTATATTATTTAAAATTACCGTTTAATATTATAAGTATTATAATAACTTTAAAGACTTATACTTTAATAAAACAAGCTATAAAATCGGTAAGTAAAACAATAAGCTATTAATAATAAAGTCCGGTAAGCTTTATAATATATTTTAAATTAATTTACTATTCTTTATATAAGTAAATAATTTAATTAGGCTAATATAGTAATAAACTATTAACTTTTTAAAAATAAAGTTACTTATTAATATCTATACTATAATAATCGCTAGAATAATATATAAACGGTCGGCTAAATATATCTATTATATTTTTAATATTAAAGACGATTTTTTAAATAATAAAAGAGTAAATATTAAAAGAGAGAAGCTATAAGGTAAAGGAGGTTAAAACCGGTATTAAAGGGGCTTAAATTAAGTAGGTTAATAAAGGAATGTAATAGTAAATATAAAAGATTAGGTTTTATTAGGTTTAAGTACCGGAAAGGTCGGGTAATTTAAAGGCTAAATAAACGGTAAAGTAAATAAATTAGTTTATTAATATAGTAAATTTTTTATTTATTATATAAAAGGAGGATTTTTTAAATAATACTAAAGTTATAGAGGAATATATACCTTTTTACCCTTTTCTAATTTTAATAATTAAATAAATAAAACCGTCGGCTTTTATAAAAAAAATAATTTTAAAAAGACTTAATCGTTATAAGTACCCTTATATATTAATACTTAATTAACTTAACGGTCTTAAAGGAAAAGGGAGGAGGGAAGATAAAACTTTATAATATTATACTTAAAGAAGTAAATTAGGTTTAATAAATAGGTTTTATAAACTTTATAAACTATACCTTTAGCTTAAGACGTTTATAGGTTTATATAATACGTTATTTAAAATAGTATTAGGTTATATCGTTATAGGTAAACTTAGCATATTACTATATATATTATTATAAAGATATATATATAAAAAGGCCGAATAGCGTTAATAATAAATTAAATATATTTAAATTAAATATAAACTAAACTAACTTAAATTAATAAGTAAAATAATTAAATAATACCCCGTTAAAGTATTTATTTAATATAAAGTATATTAATTAAGCCCTACGTTATAATAAATACTACACTTAACCTTAACCCTAATAATAATATACTAATCACCCCCTTCCTCCTTAATTAAAATACTTTTCTTTAACTGTAATAACCGTACTTAACCAGTAACTAGGTTAAAATATATTAAATAAAACTGAAAGGTAATTAATATTTAATTTATTTAACTTATTATTAATATTAAGGTTAAAATATATAAAGTAGTAAATAAACTTAAATATTTTATTTTATAAGTAAATATATTTTATAAAAGAAATAAACTATAATAAAGAGGCTTATTAATAAAGTAGGTAATTAAATAATAGTAAAATAAGCCCGGGGTAATTTTATCCGGCTTACCGCTTATAAAGACTAAGTACTTTGGTTTAATTTAAAGTTATATTATAATAACTTCGAGGTTATTTTTTATAAGAAACTTTTATCGGTATTTAGCCGGAAGAAGTATTTATCGTTTAACCTTTAGACTTTATTTAATAACCGCGTAGTTCTTACGTTAATTATATACTATATCGATAGCTTTATAAAGCTTAAGACGATAATACTTTAAATAATTACCGTTAACGGTACCGATTTTAAAGAGAACGTAACTTTAAACGATATTTATATTAAATTTATTATTAATAATATTAATCGAAATTAAAATAAAACTTAAAGACTTTAAATAACTATATTAGATTAGTTATATTATTAATTTTATAATTTATATATTTATTAAAGGAAATTTAATATTTATTATTAAGTTATTTAAAAAGGTTTATAATCTTTATTAACTTTAGTTTTAATAAAAATTTAATAGTTTAAAGGTATAGTAAAAAAAAAGGTAGGTTAATAAAGTTTATAATATTATTAATTATATTAAATAAATAATTTAATAATAAAATACTTTATTTAATAGTACTTAATTTAAATAAACCGATAATATCGTTATTAATAGTTAGTAAAAGGTTACTTTTAAAGAAGAATAAGACCTTTATTTTATAGCCTTTAACCGATAGAGCCATTATTTATATTAATTTAATTATATTAATGTATTTTTATTTTTAATAAGCGATATAAGGATTATAAGATTAATTAAATTAATTATTAATTATATATATTAAATTTAAAACTAAGGCTATATAGTACTTTTTTTTAAAGACCTATAATTAACGAAGACCTTTATAAATATAATGTTATTTATAGTTGCCTTTATTAATCGTTTAAGAAGTTTAAAGTATATAGGCGTTTATTAAAGGACTCTTTTATTTATCGGATTATTATAATTTTATATTTGGGGTATAAAATTAGGTAAATAAAATTTAACTTTTTTAATAATTATAATTAACGTGCGATTTACTTATTTTAATAAAATTAATAAAGAAAAGTATTTATATAAAGAGACTTATATAAGTTAGGTATTTAATAAGGGAGAATAATAAAAAGAGGGAGGGTAAAGTTTTAAAAGTTATAGGATAAGGTATAAGGATTATAAAGCTATTAATAATAAAGATAACGGAATTAAGTATTATTTAAAAGAGTAATTAAAGTAAATTAAAGACCTATTAAGTTAATAAAAGGTTAAGAAATTTAGGTTTTTATAGTTAGTTTTAATAGTATTTAATTATATATTAATATTAAGTATTTCGGCCGAATATAAAGGCCTTTTTAATAAAGTTAAATATAAGGTTATTTACCGGAGATATTAATTAGAATATAATACGATTGGAATCTTAGAATACTTTTGGAGTAAAGTATAAATATAAAAGGTCTAGAAGTTAGTAGGGGATATATAATATAGGGTTATTAATTAAAGGGGTTAAAATATTTATTAGATTTTAATATTAACGGAGCGGGAATATTAATTTCGGTAGTAACGTAATATTAATATTTATTTAATTTAATTAAATAAAGTTAAAATAGGTTAAGTCAAATATTAATTATATTTAGTAAGTTAAATTAAATATTAAGTTAGATTTAAGTAGGTTTTTTAGTTTAACGTTTTAACCGGGCTATAACTTTAATATTAAAATTCCCTATAATTAAAAAAGCTTATTATTTAAAGCCGGGGTATTATTATTATTTATTTTAGTATTTAAAAAGGGCTATAAAAATATACCTTTTATTTATAGGATAGTAAATAGAATAACGACTGATTTATTTTATTTCGGTTAAAAATAGTTTTATTTTATTTTAACTTTTTAGCCGATTTTATAAAGTAAAAAGAAATAATATTATTTTATTAATTACTTTATTTATTAAGCAGAGAGGATTTAGTTTAGTTAGTTAATAAGGAATCGGGAAATATTATAAAGAAACTTATATATATAAAGTTAAATTATATTTATAATTATTTAACGTTAAAATAAATTAATAATAAATAATAAGTACGGTTTTATACTTTATATATTATTATAAGGTAAAAGCAGGTTACTTTAGTAACTATATAATAGATTTTTTACGTATAATTATAAAAGGATTATAAATAAATATAAGATTATTATATAGTAGGTACTTTAAAATATAAATAACGGTAATAAATTAAATATTTTTAAAGTTATAAAATAAAGGTATTAAATTATTTACTTAATTAATAAATATCGCTTTTACTTATTATTAACCGGTATAAAAAGGCCTTATCTTTTAATATTAAATAAATAGTAACGGTTGAACGTTTATTAATTAATACAGAAGGCTTTAATATTAAATTAAATATCGAAATATATTTATTTCTTTAATATAGCGGCTATAGCCGTTATTAATGCCGCTACTATTACCGTCGCTACTATCGGTATTTAATTCTAAGATACTAATATATCTTTAATTTAAGTTATCGGTAGGTTTAAGGTCCCTATAGAGGTAGGCGATTATCGGGTTAACCCCTTTTAAATAATTTACTATTAGGAATATAGTGCTGGGTAAACGACTATTTATAATAAAGGGGATTATACGTTAAACCGAAAGCTTATTAAATAATATATAGACTTTATTAGGTATATATATAAAGGTTAAATCGAGAGGTAATATTATAGCGGTAATATAAAGGCCGCTTTAAATATAATTACCGTTAAATATTAATATATAAAAGGTTTTTATTATTATTTAGGATAGATTAATATTACGTAGAAAATAAAGGTATAAAATAAGATATAAAATTCTTACTTATAATAAATTTAAACTATAATTATTCTATTACTTTAAATTTAATATATACCGGGTTTTATTTTATCTTATCGAAAAAGGTACTTTTATATAGGCTTAAGTTTTAAATTATTTAAGTAAGATTATATTAGTATTATATATATTAAGTTTATATTAAAATTTATTTATTAAAACGTTAATATTATTAAGGTATATCGGTGTTTAATATATAGTTTTAATTTTAGTCGCGAGACCGGTTAAATAAGTATTATAGAGGGCTATTTATTTCTTTGTATACTTTAATTAAATAAAGTAGAACGTTAGTTTAATATTTATATCGGGGTTTACTAATAAGTTATAGAGTTTTATATAAGTAGGTAATATAATAAGGCTAGGTATATTTATAATTAAAGACGGTTAATATCGGTGGTAGTAATAAGTATATATATATATATATATTATGTAAAAGGGGTAGGGAGAGGGCGGTAATATTAGGGATTATAAAGGAGTGTAAGGCTTTATAGAGTAGCTGGTTAAGGTATAATAATATAGTTATATTAAGGTAAGGTAGAAGTTAAGCTTTTAATAATAATTACGTATTTTTATTATATAAATATTTACTTTATATATTTCTTCGAACTTTTCTTTTATTAAATAATATTAATAATTTAATTTTATAC
Organism: Cercophora samala; assembly: GCA_030512305.1. NCBI lineage: Eukaryota > Fungi > Ascomycota > Sordariomycetes > Sordariales > Lasiosphaeriaceae > Cercophora > Cercophora samala. Next base: position 11,513 of record JAULSY010000203.1, on the reverse strand, counting down.
TTTAAATTATAATTAATTAAGTTTCTTAAATTTAATAGAGATTTTACTATAGTTATAGTAAAGGACGGTAAAGTAATATATATATTAATAAGAGAATATAAAGGTTAAAGGTATAAATAGATTTATTATAATATATAGCGATTATTAAGTTAGAATTATTAACGAATTAACCGTCGAATACTATAAATAATTATCGTAATTTACTATATAGAAAGTTATATAAGTTATATTAGTATATAAGTATAGGAATTACTTATAACGTTATTTAAATATATTTAATATTAATAAATAAAAATACCGTTAATATATAAATTTAAAAATTCTGGAAAATCGTGAAGTAATTAAAAGCTATTTAAATTTAAGTTCTAACTTTTTTTATAGAAAGATAAATAGTTTTAATAATAATTAAAGGTATTTATTAAATAAGTCGAAAGTATTTTATTATAAATAATTTATATATATATATAGTTAGTAGCCGATTAGCCCTATAAAAAATATAGAAGGGGTTAAATAATTATAGATTTTTATAAAGAAATATAAAGTATGTATTTCTCGAAGCGTTTTATTTATATAATTTAAATACTAGAGGTTAAGTTAATAATACTTTTATTTAAGGTAAATAAAGAGAAAAGTATAACGGTTAGTCGAATAAGTATAGATAAAAATAACTAACTATATTATTTAATTAATACTTTTAACCTAAATAATATAGAATCCCGTTATAATATTTAACGTACTTATCGTTACTTCTTTAAATTAAATATTAAAAGGCTTTATTACTAAGGGGTTTATTAAACCGGATTACCTAGACTTTATTTAATAAGCAGTTAAATAAATAGCTTTATATAGCGGTAGTAAGGTATTTATATTAAATAAAGGTAGTCGGAAATATAACTTTATTTAATTAAATAGTTTAAAGTTTATTTTACTTATATATAGAAGAAATATTTAACTTACTTATTACTATTTAAATACGTAAATAGCTTTTACGGTCTAGTCTATAGTAATTAAAATATAGATATTTATACTTAGCTTTAATATATAATAAAGGTTTTAAAGAGTTTAAAATTATTATTCGGTTAGTATAGTTAAATAAAGGTAAGATCGACCGCGATACTAAAGTAAAAAGCCTATATTTATCTTTAAAAAGCGCTACGCCCTTCTTTATTTATAAAAGTTATAATATTATAAATAACGCCGTAATAAGGATATATAGTAATATATAGGCTTACCGGAGTTTAAATTTATATATATTAATTACTTTTAAAGTTTATATATCCGGTAAGTTTTATCTGGAGGATTTATAGTTTATTTAGGTTTAACCTTATATTACTACCTTTTTACTATATTTTTAACTTTACTTTTATTATTTAATTTTATATTATATAATCGCCCGGACTTTATATACTCCTTACTATACTATTATAGTAAGGAATAATCGCTATATTAATATAGTCGTAAATACCGTTTATATTATATAGCCGACGGTAGTTAAATAAAGGGAGGTTAGCGTAAAAAGTTAATATAATATTAGTACTGCTTTTAAATTCTTTTTAAGTAATATAAATAAAGGTTAGTTATTAAGTTAAAAGGTTTATTATTAAAAGGTTATATAAGGTTTAATCTTATAAAGGATATATTATATCTTTACTTTTAATAAATTATAAATATATTTTAAATAGGGAGGGTATAGGATAGTTAATTTTACGTTTTATTATATTTATTAAAATAATAATAAGGTAGGGATATAAAAAGGTAAAGTTATAAAGTAGTAATAATTAATAAACTTTTATAATTAAAGTTAAATATATTTAAATACCGGAATATAATTAAATTTACCGTATTTTTAAATATATTAAATAAATACTAAGAGGTTTATTATTAGTTATTATAATTATTAGTTTTAAGTATTAAATAAAAAGTATTATTATTTTTATAAACGGTTACTTATATAATTATTAATCTAGAGGAAAAATATTATTTAGTACTATAAAGGGTCTTAGTATATATAACTCTATACTTATTTAAAGTAAAGGAGGGGGTTAATAATATAGTAAAGAAAAAAGTTTAATAAATATAAACAAAGGAGCGTATAAAATAAGCCGCGGTATATAAATATAATTAGTTTAAATTAAAGGTAGCTTATAAATATAGGAAAGGATATATAAACCCCGACCTTACTTTTAATAAAGAGGTAATTAAAAAGGAAGTTTTAAATTACTATAAAAACGCTAAAGTAAACAGGAGGCTTCAAAAATAAAAGGATAGGTTACGTTGCTTTAAATAAAAGGATTAAGTTATAAATATTTATTAAGGCTTAAAGAGGGCTAAGAAAACTAGATATTACCGTTATACTTTATACCGGTTAGCCTAATAGTAACGCCTTTTTTAGGGTAAAAATAAAAAGAATAATAATAGTCTAGCCTTACTGTTATAAACGATAAACCTATAAATAAAACTAATTAGTCGGTTACTTTAATATATCGATAATAATAAATATACCGATAGAAAGGCTATTAGGTTTTTAATATAATAATAAAGGTAGTCTCTATATATTATACCGCCGTAGCTTTATTAAAGGGCCGTTAATAACGTTTAAATATATATATCCAACGACTAAGGATCGGTAATATTTATTTATACCTCTATATCCTTTAAAACGATTAATATTAAAACCCCCTCCTTAAATTAATACGTCAGGCGTAATATAAATAAGAAGGGAGGATAGGTTTATTAAAGAATAGATTTTTAAATATAATATTATTTATAAATATAGGGTTTATAAGTGGTTCTAAATATCGCGGGATTAAAGTTTTTTATATATAGACAACGAGAGGACAGTAAAAAAAGGTTTAAAAAAAGGATAGTATATTAATATTTTTATAAATAATATATTTAAATATTTATTACCTAATATAAAAGGTAATAGTTATATATAATAAATAGAGATTATAAAAGACGAGGTATAAAAGATATAACTCCCTTTTTATTTTACTTTTAAAACCGCTTTATATTATTTAAAAAATAATTAAACTTCGATAGCTGGCGTTTAATTAAGTTAGGCGTAATTTTGTTAGGCTAAATAATAAAAAAAGTAGCGATATAAATATAGGCGGTAAGTAATTATTATTATAAAATATATATATTTATTAAAGTATATTTAAACCGCTTATAAAGTTAAGTATTATAGTTTAACTTTAGGTTTAATTTTTATTAAGTAAATATATTATTTAGTTTAAAGGGTAAAGTAATAATATATTTAAGTTTCTATAACGGTACTTATATATAATATATTTAACGGTTTTTATTATATTTGTATTAAAATAAGCCGTTAAACCTCTAACGTTGCTTACTTAAAGGGCCCGGACGGGATAGGCATTGACTTTTTAATATATTAAAGTATTATTAAGTAATAATAAGCGTAATATTAAACGGGTTAAAATAGTTAGACTTTTTTTTTAAAGGCTAAGGTAAAGGATACCGTTTATTATTATTTAAAGTAGGCCTATTATAAGGCAGTTAAATATATTTAAGGCTATTAAATTATTAAAAAATCTCCGAGTCGATTTAACCGGCTTTTCCGTTAATTTTTAACTTAATTTATAATTAAATAAATTACTTTAAAATAAATCGCTTTACTATTAGCCTTTATTTTAAATATAGCTCCTTTTTAATAAAACTTAATAATTAATATTTACTTTAATATTAAAATAGGGTGACGTTATAAATAGTACGACGATAAAGTTAAAGAGGTCGTAGAAAAAGCTAGAGGTCCTATAATATACTATTAACTTTAATACCTAATAAGGCCTTAATAACGATTATAAATATTAATAGGGAAGTTAGTTAACTGTTAAGTAAAGTAGATTAATATTTATAAAAACTAATTTATTAGGTTATAGACCTTTTAACGTAATAAAATACGTAACGACTGTAGAAACTAGGGCTGTATAATATAACTATTAATTAACGCTTTATAACCTTATATAATTTAAAGGGTTATTTTTTATAACTTTTAAAGGTATAAATAAAGATAGTAACCGGGGCCTTTAATTAAGTCGCTTAACCGGTAATTTCGTTAAAAGTCTACTTTATTTGGACTTTTTTACGTAGTAATTAATATTAGACGTTTTTTATAGTTAAAAGAGTAAATTACCGGTTTAAACTATATTATATTACTTAAATTTATACTTTTATAGCCTAGGGTTTAATAAATAAATATTTAACCTTTTAAACGGTAAAGGTTAATATAGGGTATTATAATAACCGGTAGTAAAAATAATAGTATTATAAACTATATTTAATATTTAAAAGGTATAATAAATAAAAGGTACGTTAGTGATAATAGGAAGTATATCCGGAATAAATAATATCGGTACGTTAAAAATAAGATAGTAAATATTTACGATTAAAGTAAAGTTAGTTTAAATTTAAGATAATTGCCGTTTATTTAATAAATCCGATACCGAAACGGTAATTTATTATTAGCGTTATATATACTTTAATATTTAGTAATTTAAATAGGAAATGTAGTATTATATAAAGTAGTTAGTAAGACGAATTAAATTAAATATTATACTATATAAATCTTATTTATATCTATTATTTAAATAGTTATTTAGCCTAGCTTTATTATTTCTTCCTTTATTTTATATAGTTAACTATAAATATTTATAGAATTATAAGCTTAACTCTTTATATTAGGTTATAATTATAATATATAGTAGTACTAGACTATAACTTTAACCTTAAACCTTATCGATACTTTTCTTTATTGTTTAAAATAAAAAAATAATTACTTTTTTAATAAATTAAAAGTATTTAAAAAAAGTTAAGTAACGGTAAATAATTTAAATAGATAAAAAGTATAGATTAGCGTAGGTAAAAACGCTATAAGCTAGACTTAGTTTAAACGTTTATTTTAATAAGTTAAGCCTGCAGGACTATATCCTTTAATTTATAACTATAATAATATAAAGGGTACATATTTTACCTAAATAAAAGGTATTATTTATATTTTATAGATAGTTAGATTAGTTTAAATTAGGAACTTTTCCTTTTTTTTTTTTTAAAGTAATTAATAGGGCCTTTAAAGATTTAAACTGTAGGGAATATAAAAAGAGTAAAGCGGTTGTAAGTACTTGTAATCGCCTTAATACGAAATAAGCGTTTTTAATTTTATATAAAATAGTTTAATAAGCGCTTATAACGGTATAGGTAATACCTTACTATATATATATTATTAAAGTAAATATTATAAGGAAGTAATATTTATTTATAATTATTAATAATAATTATAGTAAATTTAGTATAGTACTTCTATAGGCTATAATAGCGCCGCGAATTAAATAAAATATAAGATAAGTTAAGTAATTAAAGATATTAATAAATATTAAAATATAAAATATATACTTTTAATTTACTTTATTTCCTAAGTATAAGTCGAATTATATATAATTATAATCTAAATACTATGTCTGTTTATATTTTTTAAATATAAGTTAGTAAAGTATTAAAGTTAAAGATTCTATTATACTATATATATTTATTAAGGGTAAGGGAATAAATATACGTCTGGCTTAATATATTATAGCCTTTATTAACGTAGTAAAATTAAATATAAGTTTAAAATAGTTTAAACTGGACTGTGGAAAACGATAGATTAAATTAAATTTAAATTATATTAAATATAATTAAATCGTAATTATAGTATATTATTAATAGTAAGGAGGGCTTTCCTTTATTACTATAGTTAATTATTATATAAAATAAAGGGAGGTAAAGAACTGTAGTTAATATTAACTAATGTAATTAAATAATATAGTTAAAGCCTTTTATTAATATATGCTTTAAAAATAGAAAGTTTACCGGATAGCGGTAGAGATAAGTAGGCTAGTAAGGGTAATAGCGAAATTTCGATACTTTAAAACTATTCCGCCGTATATATCTTTTTTATTTTTTATATTTATTATTAATTAAAGTAACGTTTTAATTTATAAATTAAACCTCCGGTTAACTATAAGCCTATATCGCTTAGTAAAGTCTTTATTTTATATTTATATAATTTCTTAAAAAGGCCTTACTTTTTATTTAAAGTAAAGCGTTTAAATAGTAACTTTAATAATAATTAAGGTACTTTATAATTATAGAGGTCCGGAGTTTAAAATAAACGACGACGTTTAGTTTATTATATTATTATAAATCGGAGTTAATAGGAAGTAATTAAAGGAGTATTATAAAGGTTTAAATATTATATTGTAAATTATATTAATATATACTATATTATTATATTTATATTAATTAAATAGTTTATGTTAAATTTATTAAATAAAATATATTTTTTAAAGTTTAAAAAATAGTAAGCGGTATATTTTTTATTATATTATATATATAGATTGTAAAGGTAGGTAAATAAATAGAAGGTATATAGATATTTAGTTGGTAATATATAAGTAAAAGCTATATATATATTAATAGAGAGGTAAATTTTATTAATTTTTTATTACCGATAGTATATAGAGGCGGGCTTATAAATACGTCGAAAGTTATTTTAAATATTTAAATTATAATATTAAGGATTAAAATAAAGTTAAACCGATTTAAGGGGTAAGTAGGTTTTACTTATATTATAATAGCGAGTTTTATAAATATTATAATATAGATAATATATTAAATTAGTAGTTTAATTAATATAGTATAGGTTAAATTTAAGGAGTTAAAGAGTAAATTAAATATAATCGACGATTAATTTAAATTTAAAGTTATTAAATTAGATTTAACTATTGAAATATAGAAAGATTTAAAGGTAGCGATTAAGAAAATAAAGTATTTAACGGAAATAATCTTAAAGTATAAGAAAGATTAGATATTAATTTTATAATATATATATAATATAAATATTAAAGGGAATTTAAAATATATCGAAAGATATAAGGGGATAGTATATTTAACGGTAACGGAAAGGTTAGTTTAAAGGAGGTATAAAAAAAATAAACGGCGTTGAAAGATATATAAATATATTTATTAAGTTAATACCGGTTCCGAACTATAGCCCTGCTTTATAGTATAGTAAAAAAAAGGAGGTTCGATTAGACTTAAAGTAAGTAATTATTATATTTTAAAAAAGTATATAAATATTAAGGTAAGGAGGATAAAGTAAAGAAAAGTTATTATTTTAATTTATATTAAAAGTTATAAATAAATAGGGGCTATATAATTATTAAGATTTAATATAACGGTTTTATTTAAAATATTAAGGGGCTATTATTAAGATAAATTAAAGGAGGTTTGTTTGTTAGAGTATTGACTTTTTTGCTTTATTTTTAGTTTAAGGTACTTTAAGGAGGTATATAGGTTAATTTAATTAAATTATTAAATAGTTTTTTATATATAAATATTAAATTTTTTTATTATATTTAAATTGTTTTTAATTGTTAAAGTTAGTTATTTTAAAAACTTATATTTAAGTTTTACCGGATTAAATTAGAAAGAGTAAGATATTATATATAAAGTATAGGACGGGACTAGGCTTATTTAGTATTAAAATATAATATTAAATAAATAAAAGGTATTACGTTAAAAGGATATCGTTAATTATAGGTTAAAGTAAGAGGGGCGTTATTTTATTAAAGAACGGACTATTGGAATTTATTTTTATAGGTTTTTAATTTAATAGAAGATTAAACGGATAAGTATAAGTTTATTAAATAAATAATAGTCGGAATATAATTATATAGGCTAGCGTAGGTATTTAATTTAAGCTTTAATAATTAATTTTAATGAAGTTAAATAAATAAGATTTAAAAATAGATTTATTAATAGGTTAAATAAATTAAATATAAGTTAAAAGATAAATGTAAATAATAATATATTATAAAATACCTTAATATAATAGGCAAAGTTATTATAGACTTAAAAGGTATAAGTAATAAATATATTTTCTATATATATATACTAAAGTAAGTAAGAAAAATTAAATATTATATTTACTTTATTTTTATTATCTGTCGCTTAATATTATTTATTATAAAATAAATAAGTAGCCTATATATTATAATATCCTACCTTTGACTATAAAAGAGAAGCGTATTAATATAATAGAGGCCGATATTAAGTATATATTTAAAAGACGTATATACCTTTTAATATACTTTAAGAAATAAATAGAACTACCGCCTCGACTTTATCGGCTACCGGCTATAACGATTAAAATAACGTAAAATATAGTAGTCCGGAGGTTTTATTTATATAATTAAGTAAAGTAATATAGGTATAAAAAAGGCTTATATAAAGGTAAGGGAATAAATTAAAAAAGTTAAGGAAAAAGTATAATATATTAAAGATACGGTATTCCGGTATCGATATAGAAAGACTAAATATAATATTAGAATAAACGGTTTAAATTCTACTATTATTTAAAAAAATAAAGTCTCTATCGACGTTTATTAATTAAATTATATTAAAAGTATACCGGTTAAAGGAAGGGGTAGTAGAAAACTATAATAATTTAACGTTTATAATAGTAATCGGGTTTAAAACGGTAATTAAAGAAACGGATTGGAAAATCGGAAAAGTAACGGTAAAATTAGAAAGGGATTTAAATTATTTAATATTTATAGTTTTTAAAAATATTAAAAGGGAAATTAAGTAAGTAAAAGTTACGATAAATAGTTTAATAATAAAGTTAAAGAAGATTATTATAAAGGTAATAGTAAATAGTTTTAAAAGGTTTTAAAAGTAAATTAACGATATAAAAAACCTAACGTTTAATTTAACGACGTTAATATTAAATACTATTAAAAATTATAAAAGTTAAGTTAATTATATTTTTAAAATAATTTATAGATTTAAATAAAAGTTAAAGGAAGCGATTAAAATTTTAAAAGTAAAAGTTAATAAAGTTATATTAAAATTAAAAGTAATTACTATTAATATATAATTATTAATAAAGATAAAATATAAAATAGTTAAGGCTAAAATAGTAAAGTATGTTAAAGGTAATAAAAAAGTAACGATAGGTATTTATTATTTCGAGTCTATATAATTAAGTAAAGGTTAATTATAAAGTTTAAAATAAATTAAAATTTATTATTAATTATTAATTAAAAAAAAAATTATAAATATTTAAGGGGGATAGGAGATAGAAAGGGCTTTATATTAGTTTAAAGGGAAAAGAACGAGTATTTATTCGAGCTGTTAAAAGGAAATTAATTATACTTTATTATAATACTTAAAAATAAGTAATTTAATATTTATAATTTAAAAAGAATAACGATAACCTTAGCCTTACTTACTTATTATATAGACTATTTATTTATATTAAAGAATTTTATTAATTTAAAATTATTATATAATTTAAATAATAGTTATTAATAAATTAATTTTATTAAAGTTATTTACTATTATAATTAAATATTAAAATAACTAAACTTTTATTTAAGACCGGGGAATATATTATATTATTATTAGATACTTTTATCGGTAGCTTTATAAAGATTTTTCGATTATCGGTTTTTTTTTATTATTAATCTTTATTTTTTTTTTTTTACGTCGGTTATTAAAAGAAGGCTATAAGGTAAATTAATAAGTAAAGAGGTGATTTTTTATTATTAAAAGGCGATTTAATTTTAAAATTAAAATATAATATCGATGCCTTTATTATTAACGAAGAAAATAAAATAGGCTAAAGGTTAAGGTTATTTAGTAAAGGGAATAGGTTTTTAAAATTAAAAGTTAAATAAAAGGTAAAGAAGTATTATTATAAAGATTTATTAATATATTAACCGTCTAACATAATATAGAGGTTTATTAAAAGTATAAGGTTTATAAATAAATAAAAAGTTTTTTAACCGTTTATAAACGTTAAATTACTATAGGTAAATATTACGTTTTACGGTTTAAAGGGTTATTAGTAAAGATAGTAAATTAATAAAGGAAATATCGATTATATATTAACATTAATAATCTAAGTAAAAGGAGGTAGTAAGTTTATTAGTTTAAATTTTATATAATAGTAATAGAGGAAAGGTAATATAGAGGGTAAGCGGGATTATTATTTTTATTTTTATTTAAATAAGAAGAAAAGGTAGTAGGGTTATTTTAATTATTGTTTTATATTTTAAGTAATTATATAAAGAAATAAAGAAGAAAGAGGTAAAGATTCTACTTTTTTAGGTTTTATATTATAATAAAGAAAAGGTAAAGGAAAGGTTAATTTAAGCTTTATTATTATCGTTTAATATATAAAAATATCGTAAAAGAAATAGGTAAAGGTAATAGTATTTATTAAATAAACTTTATAGAATATAATAAAGAGGAAAGTAAATAATTTAGGCTATAATTTAAAAGGTAAGCCTATATTTATTACCGTTATTTTTAACTTTATTTAATTATAAAATAGTTTAAACCTATTTAAACCGTTAAATATAATAATTCGTTATTTAATTAATAAACACCTGATAAAAACAATATAAATAATATAAGTTATTATAATAATAAAAAGTATTTTTAAAAAACCGTAAGAATTAAAGTTTAATATATTTTTAAAATAATAATTTATAAAGCTAAAGTTTAATAAACTTAATTAAAATATAAGAAATTTATAATTATAAAATAATTATATTTAAGTATAAATTAAAATTATTTAATTACTTATAGAAAGGAAGTTAAGGTAAAGATAAAATAGATTATATAATATAAGTAGGATTATTAATATAATTAAAACCTTTAAATAAAAGATAAATACCGTATATTAAAGTAACTATATTATTAAAGACTATTTCGAACCGTCCTACTTTCCGAAGTAACTATCGGATAGAAAAAATACTTATAGTTATTTACTATTTACCGATAATTTATATAAAAACCTTTAAATATATCCGGTATTACTATATATTTAACGAAGCGGCTTTATTTATTTCTATAACGTTTATATAGTTTTAAAGCGATTTTACTATATAATTAAATAAAAATAGTTTTATAATTAATATATAATTATTAATTAAATACCAAAGTACCTTAAAGGTTTTTCTTTAAATTTAACCTTTAAGTTTAGAATTTAATTAGTTTAATAAATTACTTTCTTATTAATAAAGTATCTAGAAATATTTATTATGGAAATTAATTATATTAGTTTATTTAAAATATATTTTATAATTATACTTTCTTTTATATAATTATCGTAAACCGCTTAAAGTACCTTTTTACTTATAATAAAGATTCTTTTATTTTTATTTTATTTAAATTTAATAGAAATTAGTAAAATAATATTAATTATAATAGTTAATAGAGAGGTATTATTTATATTAAGGTTTTATAAAGCGGTATAAGAAAAGTTAATAAATTATAAAGTATAAAAATAAATTAAAGTTAAAATATATAAAGCTAATAAAAGTATAAGTAACCGGATAGTATTAATAATAGAAAAAAATAAAAAGGTAATAGTTTAAAGTATAAAATAAAGAAATATAAAGTATATAATTAGTTTAAGGCTATACTTAATTAAAATAAAGAAA
>JAULSY010000202.1:0-36496 GCA_030512305.1 Cercophora samala | reverse complement strand
AATATAACGTTTAATAAAAAACCTTTTTAAATTTAAAGTTAATAATAAAAATAAAGTCCCGGTAAAAAATAAACTTATAAAAGTAACGTTTTTACTATAAATAAATATTACTTTTATTATTAAAATTTATTATTATAAATTATTTAATTTTTTAAAAAGTTATAAATAATTAAAAAAATACTTATATAATTTAAAGTAATTATTAATAATTATTTATAAAGTTATAAAAAAATAAACCTTTAAAAGTAATTAAAAAAAAAAAGCTTTTAAAGCGTTAATTATTTAATAATATATAAATAATTACTTATAAATTTAATAAATAAAGTTTTTTATAAAAAGCCTATTACAAAGACCACTAATTAACTCTCTACTATATTACTAATAAATCTTTATTAAACTATCTAATACCATATCGAGAACAGTTATACCCACGCCTTCCAAACTTTCTTTTATAGAGTCTTATCTCTCTTAAAAAAAAAACTAAAGGTATTTTCCTTCTATAATTACTAACTACTCAAATTAAGCATTATTTTTTAGCCTTTCTAATAACTTCTCTTTAACTAGTACTTTAACCGCTTAACTTTATATAATACCATTAAAGAGAATATTACTTACGGTAAAAGACTTTAAGTAAAATAAGTTATTAAAGTTATAAAAATAATAAAGTCAAATTTTATTTAAAACTATATAATTTTAAGCTTATTAAATATTAAAAAATCCGGTATAATATTTTTATTAAAATAATTATAGCTTTAACGTTTATATTTAATATAAGCTATAATTAAAAGGAAAAATATAAATATAATATTTAAGTTAAAAATACATAACTTTTATTTATTATTTAATAAATAAGTAAAGTATTTAATAAAAATTAATTATTATTAATATATTTATAAATAAAAAATAAATTATATAGTTTAAAATATATATAAAATCGGTATTACCTTTAAAAACTTCGGACTATATAAGTTATTAATAAATAATCGATAGTAGAATTAATAGTTTATAATTTTAATAATTAAATTTAAAATAAAGTAAAGGAATATAAATAATTAAGTAACTTATAAGTAAAGTCAGTATATTATCGGTATTACCTTTAAAAACTTTAGACTATATAAGTTAATAAATAATCAATAGTAAAATTAATAATTTAAAATTTTAATAGTTAAGTTTAAAGTAAAGTAAAAGGATATAAATAATTAAGTAGCTTATAAATAAAGTCGGTATATCTTATTAAATATAGTCTAATTAGTTTATAATAAAGTAAGGTTTATAAAAAGCAGTTTATTTATTATCGGTAATACTACTACGACTTTATTATTATTAAAAATATAAATTTTAAAAAAAAAAAGAAATAAAAAAATAAGAAAGTAATAAAGTAGGATTTAAAAGTTAAATAAAAAGTAATTATAAAGTAGGACGGGAATTCAAGTAGGGTATATACGTTTTATTTTAATTTTAAAAGAGTAAAGTAAGAAGGTAAGAACGAAAGGGTATTAAGAAGGTAATAAAGTTATAATAAAGGTATAACGATAGAGGTTTAAGTTTTAAGATTACCGAGATTTTTAAGGATAGAGTTTTATTTAATTTATTATTCTTATTTTATAATTATAGTAATTTAGTAAGGGGGGGTTTTTATATATAAGTAATTAAGGTTAATTGTAATTTAGAGGTAGGGGTATTATTATAATATTAAATATAAAGCTTATAAAGGGTTAGGGGTACGGAGTATAGTTAATAGGGTACCGCTCTATATATATTTAAATACCGCTTTATAGTGAGCTCCGCTTTTCCTTTCCTTTCCTTTGCGCAATAATAAGATACTTAACTTAGTCCTTAGTCGGTACTGTGATATATATTAAGTGTATAAGTTATTATTATATTAGTTTTTATTAAATATATTAAAGTATATTATACTATATCCTATTATTTTAGGTTATTATTTTCTTTAATAAATAGAGATATTAATATATTAAAAATTAATAATAATTAATAGTTTTATTATTAATATTTAAAATTTAATATATTCCTTCTTTAATTTTATATCTTATATAGTAATATAGCTTTAAAGATAATTGAGGTTTATATATATTATTACTATAAGCTTTTAAAGGTCTCTACGCTATATAAACCTCTTAAGATAAGAAGATAATTACTATTCTTTTAAATAGCTTTAATAGTATTATTAATATAGTTATATATATTTAGATAGGTTTAAATTAATTTATTACTATATTTTACTATTTTAATATATTACTTAATATTTTTAATTATATTTAATTATATATTATAATTAATTAAATTAACGTGTTTTTAATGGTTTTTAATTATTAAAGCTATTTATTATAAAGTTTATTATAGGTAATATAGTTAATGTATAATATGCTGTGACTTTAGGCGTCTTTTAGGCGTTAAATTCCTTTAATTAATGGGATATTTAGGAAAAGTGGAACTGACCTGTAGACTTTGTTTTTTCTGTAGACTTTGTTTATAAGGCAGATTTTGTAGTGGTAAAATAGACTTTAAACTGCGTTAGTAGACTCTATTTGCCAGTTTAATTTCCTACTATGGAAGGTGTTCCCTCCCGGCCTGGACGAGCCAGAGACAACAGTCCTTTACTATCACGACCTCCACTTAAACAACATCTTGGTGAATGAAGAAGGTGAAATCACGGCCGTTCTAGACTGGGAGTGCGTCTCGGCAATGCCTCTCTGGATGTCCACCAAGGTTCCTAAGTTTCTCGATGAGCCAACCCGGGAGGAAGAACCACAGCGGGATAGGTATGCCGATGAGACACCTGAGGAGGCTGCTGCTGCGGCCGAAAGGCTACATGATCCAGACTACCTCGACAATGAAGGCAAGAACAGCCTGTACTTCATTCATCAAATGGAGTACGAAGCAACGCAGTTGCGGAAGGTTTATGAAGCTACGTTGAGGCGGTTGTGGCCAGAATGGCCGCGAGGAGAAGATACTTTCTTGGAGATTAACCTCTACCACGCGGTAGGGCAATGCGACGGGATATAGGTGAAAAAGGCAGGCAAATGGGCTGATCGCTTGGAGAATGGCGAGAGGATACGATTTGAGGATGCCTAATGAGGGTGGCTCGGGAAAACGGGCTAGCGTGCTATTGAACACGGATCTAACCGCCTTTGGTACAAACATAGGTCTGCATTCAAAAAGATCATTTCCTGGGCAAAATCAACCCCCATTTCGTGCCAAGTTATGCAGCAGTATTTCAACCTAACTGCCACAACCACGTTCAAACAATGCCACTATTCCCAGATTTCCCTGCGCAAAGGCTCAATTGCCAAAGGTTCAATTGCCAAAGGCTCAATTGCGAAAGGCTCAATTGCCATCCTGCAATTCTATTGAAATACGTGAGCAAAGTGATGCCCGCAGTTGTTAACTGCGCGTATGGCTCGAAGGCCATATTTTACAGCACCTGGCTCACTGAATTGAACGGCCTTACAGGGCATCACCCACTGTAATCTAGCACTTGGCCCCTGAACCTCGACTTGAACCACACCACACTACTTAAACCACACCACTTGAACCACACCACTTGAACCACACCACTTAAACCACACCACTTAAACCACACCACTTGAACCACCATTGGATATATTACAGCTTTGAAAACTAGCTTTAATTGCCCTGTCCAATTACACTGCTTAAAGGCAGTGAGAGATATGCGCGTAAGAGACGGTTAACATTGAAAACGGTGGATTTCCTATATAAAATGCGGGGTTAGCTGTGCACGAACACCCCTTGGTTAATTGTTGACTTACATGCCGAAGACGGTTAGATCCGTGTGCAATAGCACGCTAGCCCGTTTTCCCGAGCCACCCTCTGCCTAATAAAGAAGTAGACTTGAAGGGAGGACGGGATAGGGATTTTCTTTCCGGTACTACCACCACAAAAATGACCTGAATTCAGTAATTTGCTTGTTTTAAGAAAGGAAGCTGAAAGAAGACATGGAAAGTAGAGCAAAAGTTGATTGGAGGTCTTTTAGGGGGGAGGGGCAAAAGAACAAGGTAATGATTTCGTCCAGGCTCGAACTGGAGACCTTCAGTGTGTTAGACTGACGTGATAACCAACTACACCACGAAACCTCAAATTGATAGGAAATTGCACCGATATTAGCGCTAATGTAAGGAGTTCTAACGTAAGCATTTGAGAATTTCGAATGCAAGGGGACTTGATGCATGAAGATATACAATTTCGATTGATGGGCGAATAAGCAAAAGTACCGAATGCGGCCGCCGATGTGCGTCTGACTCAGCGTCTTGGTAAGATGTAAGCCGACTGGTGTGTCACAGAATATGGGAATCGCGGCACGATTTCACTGGGCGCCTCTGGGCGAGAAGAATGGTGGCTTGCTCTCCCGGGGTGGCAGGTGTGGCCGGCTGGGCGTATCACTGGTCATGGCGCGATTAATGGCTGAAATATGTCTCGGCACGTTGGGAGCTGTCTCTTTTCAGGATCTCTGCGGCCCCCATGTGCCATCGCATCATCTTCCCGTCGGTTGTTTTCTGGCTCTTGTCAAACTCAAGACAGCTTGCGGCTCTCTCATAAGTTGAGTCCCCGCAATTAAATCATCGCCACCGGGGTAGATCATCAGCACTATGAGACAAGGCCTGAGGGCGCCTTCGGTGACCAGAACAATCCCTCAATCTCACTGGCCACGCTAACGGAAGCTGCAGTAATTCTGCGGTGGCACAATTATTGCATGGACTCGGCCGTCAATCCAGCCCCAGGGTATCTTTGCCATGGGGGTGTCGAATCATTCCACATGAGCTTATCCAGACTGCATCCCACATCTCTACCGCCCATGATCGTTTTTCCATCACCCCGTCACTCTGTACAGTGATCAGTAATGTCGAACCGACATCGATCTGACCATGCTTTTTGACCGCTCAACAAAAGCTCCAACACATCTACCAACGCCGCAAACACCACCAGTCCAGGACAACACGCCATTAAGCCCTGAGAATGACACGACGAAAGTACCGCATCGATGGGGTCACTCCAGCATGATGCCCGTGGATGATGACTGTCTGCCTGAGGTCAGACAGTTCAGCGACTTGGAAGTCCCGACGCATTATCCTCTTGGCGCCATACCTGAAGCTGTCAATCAAGATGCTCTTCCAGAGGTCAAGTCGCATATCGCCATCAACACCAACTTCCACCAACCGCCAAGATCGCAACCGACATCTCGACCCCCCACAGCAAGCCAGACACAACCACAACCAACAACATTGCCACCACGTCCCGGGTTACCACGACGAAAACTATGGATGGTCCTGGGAAGTGCCGTGGCTCTATTGTTAGCAACAATCGCACTGGCACTTGGTCTCGGCTTAGGACTTGGGCTAAGCAAGAAAGACGATGCCCCAGCACCCTCACCGGCATCAAACACAACAGGATCCGGCTGCCAGGGTGACAGTACAAGAATCTTTCGACGGACAATGGCTGCCGCTGACTTCAACGGTTCTCTCCACATCTTTTCCAGAGGGCGAGACAGCAACATTTGGTTCCGATCGCGTGAGATAAAGGAGAGCAATGATGGGTCTGTAAGATGGACTGCCGATTGGAAAGTCCTTGCCGAGGGCCCCGCCATGGAACTCATGCCCTTTATTGGCGCCCCGACTGTCATTAAATCGACAGACGGGAGCCGTATGGACGTCTTTGCCACAAGCACCATGTCGGGGAACGTCAATACGATCAAGTTCACCAAGACCAACCGGACCACTGAATGGGAGAATCTAGGAGGGTTTGGACTCAGCTCCATAGCCATTTGCAACTCACCCATGGCGGGTAACTCATCAGCCCCTACCTACGATATGTGGATGCTGGGGAAGAATTCAACAAATGTCATCAAAAACACCTGGGACACCTCCCAGGAAATGGGAAGCTGGGACGAGACCAGTATTCCAAACCTTGCTGGTTCCGGGACAAGCCCTGCGGTAATCTGCAGCAAACACAGACCGGAATATACCGCCTTCACCTTTGCTCAAGGAACGGGCGAACTGCAAAGCACCCGGTTTTCGACCGACAACAATATCTGGAGTTCCTGGAACCCATGGGGCCACAACTTCCGCGGAGATCCCGTGGCGGTCTCAGTAGACGAAGGCCGCCAGATCTACTTCTTTGGTGTGGGAGCAAACTCGAACATGTATCACTTTACCTGGGAAGAGGGTATCGAATCGGAGCCGCGATCTATCGGAGGGAACTGGAGCAGTATCCCCAGCGCTGTTGTTGTCGGGGCCGGGACAAAGGATGAACAAATCCATGTCGTCGCTTTGGACCAGGAGAGGGAGCTGCAACATCGCGCTTTTGGTGATTTTGGGGGAGGGAGAAAATGGCAGGCTGCGAGATGGGAAAAGTTGGGAAAGAAGGGGAATAGTGCCCCGTTGGTCTTTACTTATCCGGATGCAAAGGGTAAGGAGCAAATCGGGTTGGCGATGTTGGATGAGGATAATCAGCTGTTGTTTACGACTTGGGGGGCGAGTAATGATACTTTGTGGGCGAAGTCGATTTCCTTTGAAGTGGTTGGAGGGGAGTTGACTAATGAGAGTGTTTGTATTTGAGTAGGGACCTCAATACCTACCTAGGTAGGTAGGTTCCTATCACAGGTCAACCCAGGCCCTAAGGCGGAAAGCATGTATGTACAATTATGATTGGCAAGAAATCTCGTTTTCATACCCCTTCATACTTACTACCACTGAAGCGATCTGTCCAATTGCGTCGAGTATTTTGTTGCAATTAATCGGCCCTCGTCCCTCAGTATCCTTTGCTCTTTTATCAGTAGAACACCTAGGCAGCATGCTCTATGATATGCTATATGATATGTTCTCTTCTCTTCAGTTTACTATCAATTCGATTCCTCTTACTTACTTTGTTTGTCCTCATGTCCACATTTTACCGCCTCTTTATTATCATCCCTACACGTCTCAAGAAAATCCCATCCCAATCGTTCATGGCACTCCTTCGTGTTAACAAATACCGCGGGTGAAGTAAAAGCCTCTTCGCCAAGCTTCTACGCCTCTTCTTCCAGCTCTTTGATTAGTTGTCTTTGCTCCTTTATCTTTTCTTCCATCTTGTTTGACAAATCAAGATGCATTTTGACTGCCTATTTCCGAAGCTTTACTAGAATCATATCTCATTCAGGTGCGATGTACTCCCGCGTGTGGTACCTATCTATTGTGCATTTAGTATGCAGGACCTTCATTTGGCGATGTTGGGTACCTATGCCTAACACGCTTAAGGCTTGGGATCTGGTTCGGGGTTTGTTGTTGTGCAAGTACATGTACTACGTGAGTGGGATGGTTGTCATGGTTTGGTTTCTGGCAGTTGAGACATATTAAAATGGGGGAAATGGGATGGATGGCTCTTATACATAGGTAGACAAGCTTTGATACCTAGGTATCACGCCTCAAAGTCAGATTAAGTCAACCTCTAAAGTACCCTATTAAGTTTCCACGTGACGTGATATAAACCACCTAAAGAAAGTCCCAACCGACACCAAAGCGGGAAGAATTCCAAGTTAGTCGCTGGGTCCAATCAACATTGAAGTTCAAATATGTTAGATTCATAAACCCAATTGCCAAAACCCCTTGTTCCCTTATTAAGGAGCGTGTATTTCCCATGCCCAACCCTTTCCCACATACAATCCGGTAAGGTATCCTTGGAATCCAAACCCAAAACCCCTCCCGAATATTCCTGCTTCATCATATAAAATCATCATTCATCAAACCCCCTCCCAAACAATCACCCCTTTACTGCCCAGTGTACGGGTTCACCCACGGCCTGCACTTATTCGCCGCGCAGAACCCATTGCAGCAAGGACCCACATACTGCCCATTGCGATAGCAGTCCCCATAAACAGGCAAGCAGAAGCCCTGGCACCTCACGCTCTTGATCGGCTGCGGCGGGCCGACAAACAGCTGGTTCAGACCGCCGGAGGAGAGACCCTGCTGGAGGGCCTTCTCGCCGTCGGTGTAGAAAGTGCAGAAGCCGGAGATGTAGTAGGATGACTCAATGATAGAGACGGAGAGGGCGTTGTCTGTGTTCATGTCAGTAGGTGTACTGGCAGCAGGTGGTGGTGGTGGTGGCATGAGCAAAAGGAACGTACTGGTGAAGACCTCCTGTCCATTCGCAGGGAAGGTCAGAGAGTACTCAGCTGGGCCGCCCTTGAACTTGATCGAGACAGTCTGGACATCGCGCTCCTCAATGACGGGGAGTGCGCTAGCTGAAGCCAGCCCGACGGCGGCGAGGAGAAGGGTGAGATATTTCATGGTCTTTTGTATCCTCAAGTGTAAGGTAATGTTGTAATCGTTGTGTGAGATGTTGTGATCTGATCTGTCAAGCTCTTGTGTCCTCAACCCGGGAGACAGCAGGCCATCTTTATACTTTTATCTCCTTCGCATCTTTTGAACAGTAACGCGCTCCATCGGGTGACGTGACCCCCCTCCATCCAGCAGTCTCCATCATCGATCCCACTCCGACCCGATCAACCCGAACATATTCCCCTCACCGGGGATCCCAAAGTGAGAAATCTTCCCATCAAAAATGTCACAGTCACTCAAATCAATAGTTCAGCTCAACACGATGTCACCTTCTTCGGCTAGGCTCCTAGGTAACAAGCGAGTGAATGCGACCCGAAAGAGAAAAAACGTGGAATACGAGGCAGTGCGTCAAATCGCTGGCTTGGCATTGGTGGAACGGTGTCCTGGTGCTAAGTCACACAACCTCACCCATCACCTCAGCTGACCACGTGCATCTTTTCTCTTTTTTACTCGGCTCCAGACCTTCCTCCCATCGTGTGTTGTTGTTGTGAATTCCTCGTATGCAATGTCATCGGACTAGTCCCAGTCAGACCACATCCTCCAACGTCCGATCCGCTTTTTAGTCCCTTGTTCTCCATCCAAAGTCTATTTTCGATACCACCAACCCTCAACCAATCGCGTCTTTTAACCTTTCCCATAGTCGGGTGTGTGAAAAGCATGCGCCCCCGGCCCGCCATCGGAAAAATACCACCCAGTCACCAGCCCTATCACCGCATCAAAGGCGTTCTGTACCACCCCACTCATGTCTCTCATTGCCAAGGAAACATCAAATAAAAGAAGCCCCAAAGAACAAATATCGAGGAGCATGTTACCCGGTAGGTATACACAGCATGGGTTGAACACGACAGATGTCAGCCAGCCCAGAAACAAGCTCCGGTTGCATACCTGCAGACCGGCTGCATGGACACCCGTCGATCATCGATTTCCCCGCTATGCGTCTGGCATAAGTATGTCTATACGAAGAGCCCCATTTTAGTCATTGGTCAATCGATGCCCAGTAGCGTGGCTTTCGTAAGACGGCATATTCTCTCTCCAGACCCCATACCCTGGATAGCTCTCGGATTTCGGGCCATGGATATAAGCAGGGAATGCGTGAACAGAACTGTAATTCGTCGATATTTGTTGGCTGTGCTGTCAGACTTCGGTAACCGAGTAGATCATCAAGATCAGGTGGCCATCCTTTGTGTTGTCCGCGATAACCGAATGGAGGATTCTGAGCTAGCATTGCTGTGATATCATCCTGGCCGAGATGGAAGTGAAGTTGTGAATAAACTCCATGCAAAAAATATCAACGCCAAGCAAAAACAATGCATTAAACCAAGAAAGGGGTATTAACCAGAACAAAACAAGCTGATCCAACCCATCTCTAAATCCTCATTTTTGTCCCCCAAACAAGCCCAATAAATGCCAAAATCCTGTATATCGTCCCAATCGCCACCAAGATCCCCATATTCTTCCACAGCCCATCTAGACGAAACCCCGTCATGAACGCCGCCGAATCAATGTCATAGAGATACCCCAAAGGTGTCACAAGCTGCCCAAAATAAATCTCCGCCAGCCACACACCCGGACTCATCCTCCACAACCACTCCATCTTCCTATTCCCTCTCAGTCAGCATCTGAAACACAACACCCACCTCATCTGGGTAGAAGAAAGTGGACTTACCAATTCCGCACACTACTCAACGGGGGAGCGGCTCCGCTCAAAATCCCCACAATCAACGCAAGCATTGTCGCGAACAACGGAGCATCCTCCCTCTTGACCAGCATACTAACCACACTCGCCAACCCAAAGATGCAGTAGAAATAGAACAAATTCGCAACAAACCCCAACGCCCAGCCCATGATGGGTGTGCTCAGCAGCCACAACGGCACCGTAAAGTGCATGCACGCCATCGTCATCCTCGGCAAAATCGACACGCTCTTCGCCAGAAAATACGCCAGCCTCGAGTGCCCCGCCTCCGCCTCTCGTCTGTGCAAGAGCATCTCCTCGGAAAACACCCGCACCCCCGGCGCGGCTGAGACAAGACCGATGGCAATGGCCGTCAAGAGCGCCATCTCGGGGGCTGACTTGAAGTCGGATGCCGTGGAAAGAATCTCATAGGGTTGGTGGTAAAGTCCCATGAACAACACCCCGTTCTTGGCATTCTCCGCTAGACCCAGCAAGAAGCCGGCAAGCGTGGCGAGTCCAACTTCGAACCAGAAGATGGAGAGGTGGCGGTATTGCTGAAGAAAGGCGCGAGAGACACACAACGTGAATTGCTTGAACCTTGAGGCTCCCCGTTGCTTGAGGAGTCTGCCAAGGGGTGCTTTGCTCGCACTGAAGCTGGTCCCGACGGCCAAAACCGACGCACTGCTCAGCCGAAGTTTGGACTTGGCACTCGCGAAGCTGCCAGAAAACGGTGACACAGGTCCCGCCACCGAGACCCGAGTGGTCGCCCTCCCATTGTCATCATCACCCGCAGTCGAAGAACCACTCTCAGGACTGCCAGGTCGAGAGACTTCAATAGTCGGCACCACCGGACTCTGCACCTCCTTCCGGCACGCAACCCAATTGGCAATCAGAGCATCCTTTGAGATATCCCCCGACTTCTTGTACGCCCTTCCATTCCCGGTAATGATGTCCGTCACCACGTCACCAAAGTTGGCGTGTTTCGGAAATATGTAACCAAACTTCTCGAAAAAGGGCTGAACACCAGACTCTGGACCTTCATAGAGCTGCTGGCCATTGGCTAGCAAGATCAAATCATCCAGCATCTCAAAGATCTCCATTCTCGGCTGATGAATGATGGCAATCACCGAAATACCGAGCCTGGCAATGGCCTTGAGGGTACGCATGATGGAGCTCGCTGCCGTGGCGTCGAGACCAGATGTGGGTTCGTCCAGAAATATCGCCATTGGTGCTGCGGCAAGTTCCATGCCGATGCTGACACGCTTTCGCTGACCACCGCTGATGACAGGCTTGCCAACACTGCCAACCAGCGAATCCCTGACGTGGGAGAGCTCAAGACAGTCAATGACAGCCGCAACGTGATTCTCGATCTCTTGAGAGGTCCAGGTGCGAGGAAGGCGAATCCGTGCCGAGTGCATAATGTTCTCTTTTACCGTAAGCTCGGGGAGAACAATGTCGTCTTGCGGGACATAACCGATCAGTTTCTTGTACCGCTCCAGCTTCCCAGGCACCCCGTTCACCTCCACCTTGCCGTGAGTGTACTCAATCTTGCCCATCAGCACATTGACGAATGTCGATTTCCCTGCTCCAGAACCACCCATGACCGCTGTGAGTGTACCGCTTCGAATAGAGCCAGTGATATCTTGCAGAATGGGCCGGTTGCTTCCTTTTGGCTGGAAGGCGAGCTGGGAATAGCCAAATCCCAGACCAATTTCGGAAGCATCGGTGGCCTTGCGCATAGAGTCGATGAATGCTCGAATCTGGGGCGGAAGACTCTTCTCCAGGTCTTCTCCTTGCGGGCTCATGATACCATCAGGGTTTCGATAGGACTGGGCGGGCATCACCAAAGCCTCCTGAAAGCCAGCCCATACGTCTCCCCTCCCCGGTGGCGGAGGACTACCCACTGCTGACATCTCATGGTCCACATCGTGTTCCGGTGAGATCTTTTTGTACTTTCGCCTGGTGACTGCCCTCGCTAAGCCAACGACTGCCGACTCAGGTTTCTTGGATACACTGCTCTGGTGAACCTGGGCGCTCGAAGAAAGACGGCTGCGGAAGCGAAGAATGATTATTCCGATGATAATCAAGATGTCAAGAGCAATCAAGACCCCAAGAGGTATGAAATATCGCTCGTATGAGGAACCCTCGGGACAGAGACTGCCAACAGCACAGGGCGTGGGTGTCGCTGCGCCAGGTTGGCAGTAATGGCCGGCAGGACAAACAAACGTAGCCTTGCCTCCTGGAGGACAGTACTTCCCAGCTTGGCAGATGATCGGTTCGAAGGGCCCCATGCCAATGTTAGTTCCATCAATGGCACATGGATGGTAACCCAATCGAGCCATCTGGCATTCTGCAAAGGGAGGGCAAAACTGCGGCAACGAGTTGACGGTATTGTTTTGACCTGTCCAAAAAGGTGTTAGCGAGCAGCACGCCAATCTCACGTCAAACAAGAAACTGACATTGAAACCCAGGAAGACAACCCCTCGTCTTCCAGTCATTCACATCCTGCAACCTTAAAGGCACCGCTCCAGGCCTCCAACATGGCGCTGCGTCCACCGGAGCTTCGTTTCTATCTCGCTGCTCTACAGCACGGTAGTATGATGTCGAGAAACCGGTCCGGTTCTCTCCGGTGCAGGCCTGGTCCCAGACACCCAAACCGTCTGTCCCCGGGACCAAAGACGAGGATTCCGGGTCCCATCGAAGCGGCTGCTCTCTCAGCGGCGGGTTGGATCCGTCGTTCATGGGCAGTCTTAGGACTTGGAGAGTGTCCTTCTCATCGTTGTTGATCGGCTTGAACCACTTCCCTGTCGTAAAGTCGAGATCAATCACTGTCTGATTTCCAGAGCATCGCCATAAGAGACTCCCAGCTTTCTCCTCTGTTGCGGCTGGGTTTGGCTCGCGTCGACATAAACATGCTTCCGTATCGAGAAATGTGGGTCCCAATGGTGGATGCAGCGGGAGAAAAGGTATTTGAAGGTCGTTGGCAATGTCCCTCTCGGGCCCCCCAGCCCATTGAGCCTTTGGAATGGAAGTAGTGGACGCATCGAAGAGTGGGCGGACCCGAATAGACGGTGTATGGATGTGAGTATTGGAATCCAACAGTGGCCGCACGTGTATTCCCTGTGTGTGTGTTGGGGCAGTCACCGATGTATCCGTATCGGCGTCCGAGGATCGAGTTCGAGTTGCCATCCTGGCGGCTTGCTCTGGAGGCGGACGGTTGACATTGACTACCAGGAAAACCTGCTGTCGTGTATCACGGAGGGGGGGAAGGCCTGACTTTAATCATCTCGCATTGCGTGTCGTCGGATCCGCACAGCCAAGACGCAGGAAGATGGGTAGGGGTCGGGGTTCAGACATTTCGGCGAGTATAACGTGTAATAGCGCAATGTCTGCAAAATACTAAAATCGGGAGTTGACATTGGAAAATCGACCAAAGAGGCCCACCCACGAGCCACAATTGGGCACTTACTAGCCACCCACCTGGCCAAAGCTCACACCCCGAGCCAAGGCTGCAGCATACAACATGCCAACGCTGCAGCATACCACATGCCAAGGCTGCACACCTCTTGCGAATAGCTTCATTTTGCTTGCATCGCGGCCACGCACCACATCGTATATACCACCACCGTCAATATATATTTTCCGATCGCAAATGACGTTTATATGTAAGTTTATATGTAAAAAACATATTGCAATTGAAAAAATGGAAGTGCACCATGAAATGGGTGGGCAATTGCACTTGCAAGTGTTCAATTGAATGTTGGTTCGATGCAGGCCTTGGCGCGTGGTGTGTGGTTGAAGTTGCGAAAATGCAGTCGAAGTTTTTTAGGTGTGGCCGTATCCCTGCAGGTAGCCTTATATACTGGCAGGTGTGGCGTTGAATTGGATGTCAACTCCCGATTTTAGTATTTTGCAGACATTGCGCTATTACACGTTATAGGCGAGTCGACCCGTTAGTCTAGGATGAGATTCCTGAGCCATTCACAGTGGTACGTATGAGCCCCATTATGCTTAGTTTTTAGTAGCCGAGCCGAGCGGCGCAGTTCTGGGATTTGCGACGACAAGGGTTGTGTGTGCGAGCACAGTCCGAGATGTTGGTCGAGATATTGGTATGCGCATTACATTGCGCTGTTAGCTGTTGGGAGATTGCAGGACTTTTGGCATCTCTCTGCCACGTCGCGCGCGATACTTAAAGGAGGCATTGCTGTTGCGATTTGGCGGTCTGTCGAATGTTGATGGCGGAAGAAGCAGTTTGTCGAAGCCTGGAATGCCAAGCTGACCCAAAAGCTGACCAGTGGAGTGCCAAGCCTTGCAGGGCTGCGTGGTCTTGGAGTCTTTCTTCCAAATTTATACATTCCTTCTCCAAAACTCTCAAGATAAACACAGCCCTTCCTTATCTGCGTCGACAGATGAAGAATCCCTGCAGTACCATGAAATCAGACTTCATTCTTGAAGCGTCACTTTATCTTTTAGGCATGTTGACTGAGGAGCTTCGGTAGACAAGAACTTCAACGTACCTAGAAAACAACCAGATGCTCTGAATCCAGGCTTTTGGATGATATGAGGTTTGTTCTTAAACTAGTCATTTTTCACATATGACTGTACATAGCAGTGGCGGCTTGTGGTTTGACCTTAACCTAAGGTACTTAGTCTCATGTCCGATTGGGACCTTGGCTGCTCTTGTTTGTCTGACATAAAGTCTGCTGCTCCCAATGACGTTGTAGTCTCATTCAAGCCCCCTGCATTATCCTCCTCTGAGTGTCAATCTACCATACTTTCACCAGACACAGGGAAGGCTTCTGAACCTATGGATGAAGCCTCATCATTTACCAGAGGATGCTTTGTTGGGTTTGAAGCCTTATTGAGACAGAACATCATGGACCGTAGAAATAAGTACAATGGCAATCCATAAACTAGACGGCGTTCTCTGAGTGAGCATACACATCTGTCTTAGTTGGTATTACCGATTCCATTTCTATCCAATCACAGAACAGCATCAGTGGTTTAGTGGTAAAATCCATCGTTGCCATCGATGGGCCCCGTGTTCGATTCACGGCTGATGCATCCCTTTTGCTATTTCGCAGCAACACTGCACATTTTTTCAGTTCCTACCCTCCCCCTTTTTTTTTACCTCCTAGAAAGACCGACTCAGAATCGAAATGTTGGTTTCTTGGCGCTCTGCCTTTCAGCCCTTGAAGGCTCGTCAAAATCCCCGGTCTTGGCATATGCTCTTCTCTCAGGGACTCGTTTGTGAGAAGTAAAAACCGCCGGATCACTCCCCGCACGCGAGCTCCGTCCCGACAATCAGCCACAGGCAACTCCATAACCCGTCACGGGGCTTCTGCCATTGGTGCAACGCGCTTCTTTCACTCCTCGGGAGTTTTGAACTCGAGGGCCCGATTAACTGCCGCTTAACTGCCTACCCCATGGGTGATACCGACCTTTATGTGACGTTGGGTCGATGAACTGGTTGTTTTGCTTGCGTGGGCCAAGACGCAGCGGAAGGTCGTTTGTTAAAGGCCTACAATTTCTGTGCGTGTCGTCCACCAGTTTCTTCCAGCCATTCCAACATAGCTTACCATCAACATGAGTTCCCAATAACATAAAGTGTCAGAGGAAATTACCTTATGATGGCGGAGCAATACGAACATATTTGGTCCCCACTGGATGATACCTAATGAGCAGATTTCCCGCCCACTCATCCATCACAACTCGCGAGCAGAGACCCCAATGCTATACAGCCGGAACAAACCAACCTCTACCAAAGCGTGTCAACAGTACCTATCGAATCGAATCTAGAGGAGTTTCCCGACGTGCGGCTGACGAAGGAGAGTCAAAACCCACCAGTTACCCTGCTCTGTAAAAAAGATGATGCAGATGTCTACAGAACTGGACTTCTTGACGATAAAAACGTGCAGGTCGTCTGGAGACGGGCATGGTGGCACTCTCTGTTGACACAACGGGCCTTCTTACCGCGGTCATTCTGGTCATACCAGCAACACTTACAAGCTTCCTGATATCTCTCAACTTCAGACCGGTGCTTTGATCTCAGTTTAGGCTCTGCTCCCTACCTTGTTCTTATAAGGTAAGGTATGCTCCAGCCAGCATCGAAGTTCCATGAGCTGTTGGTTGTTGCCTCACTGGCTGCTATTACCCACGCAGCGTTTATACGACGACTCAACAAATCTGGGATTTGTCTCAGCGTCGCAATCGGCAGTTACCGTGCGGGCCATCGCAGATAGTATATTCAATTTGCGGTTTTAGAAAGTTTTGTTGACCACATATTTCAAATTGTTTCCTGCAACCGAGGACCGGTTGTGGCTACCTCGAGCCTTCAACAACGTCCAAGGCGCGATATCATAAGCTCGCCACTTAGCCATTTATTTTAGTAGACGGCGAAGAGACTACCCCAATTTCGACGACTGCAAAGATGATAACTGGGACATGGCGTATTGGTGTCCCAACGCGGGTCGCCAGGAAAGCTGGAACTGGGTGAAGAACTGGCAAGACCGGGGATTATCGCATCAGAGACGCAGGTACCTAAGATTTAATGACGGGACCAAAAATTGATATCACCGACGACATTCGGTACTTTTCACTTAATTTGCTTTTTCCTTCGCATGTCTCGGTCTTTGTACTTGCCCGCAACCAAAGATTTAAGATTCAATATTAGGCTTTGTTGAGACTTTATTCATCGCTGACCAGATCCGAGCTTTTCTCCACTCCAGTCTAGACTTTAGGAGTCAATGGTCTACACTTTTGAAGTCTGGTATCTAACTTTTTGTAATCCATTAGCCTAGCGCTCAAACTCCGCTGTCCTAGCTCTTGTCTGTAAACCCCTTTCCTGGCTTTGACATTTGCTATCCGAGCTTCTATGCGGCAACTATAAACCTGAGTGTGGGTGTGCTTGTGTGGGGCATGGGCACAGACTTACTGCCTGCCCACTGCCTTGCTCTTCTTCTTGCAGCCAGGCCCAGAAGCACTGCCTTTTTCCCTCACCACCACCACCACCACCACATCATCATCAATAGCATCACTTTTGCCACGCCGAAACTTTATCCGACAGGCTCATGCGCCAAGCCGTTCCCTCTCTTCCCACAAATACTGGAAAAGAGGTTGTATTCTTGTCATGAGATTCCACCTAGCAGCCCTCACCGCACCAACTTGGTGTGGTTCTCATCCGATGGCTGGTGTATCCATTCAGGACGACCAATCACACTGGCAACATTGCCAAAAAGCTTGTTGTGCCCAGGAGTTGGTGGGTTCACCAAAGCAACATTGACCGCCAGACTCGCCAACCCCCAAAGCCACACCGGCATGCTATGAGAGACCACGCGTCCAACATCTTGAAAGATTGCGTGCTCTTTCGGTGTATCCCATACACCTTGGCATCCAACAAACTCTTCATCGAGTTGTAGCCGACAAAGCATTCCAGAAACCTCATACTGCTGTACAACCATGGGGAACAATGCCGTTGGTGTTTTGACTTGAGGTTCTGCCGTGCAACGCGAGCAATGCAAGTGATTCTGCCAGTGGCGTTTAACAGGATCACCACAAACTGAGAATATCTGTCAAAGAACAATCCAGGCTAGCACCGTGGCTGAAAGGCCAGCAAGATATCGTCGGTAGACATACCGGTCAAGCGCCCCGGAAGACGCGGTCCGAAACATGTGGCGTTGTCCCTCTCCCTTGGCATGCAGTTCCCAGCATGCAGAAAAAGGCCCAACAGATCGATCTTGCTGTTCACATTCGATCCTCTCTGCCATCGGCTTTTGGGCATCATCGACGCTGGTGCAGGCTGCACAGCAAAAGGCGGCGAACCTCTATGGCTGTGCTAGTACACAAGAGGGAAAGCTGCGGCTATCAAGCTTCGCGGAAGGAAGGGAAGCGGGTATGCCACCGGGTCTTGCCGGTCAAGTCACAACCGGAGTTACTGCACACCTGCACTGGCGATGGACTCTTTGGGTTCTGGGGTACGCTGAGGAAGATCTCTCGGTAGTGTGATTTGGCTGTCGATCATTTCCCTTCGAGGGTGACAGCTGAGTGCTGTGTTGAGTTTAGCGCCAAAACACAAGCTTTTCGACCCCAAGATCTGCCACATCAAAAGCGGGAAAAGGTCGTTGCAGTGCAGATGCTGCTGGGTGTCCGGCTGGATGAATCGGCTTTTGCGGTCTGGACTTTGGTACGGAGGTTGGGGCCAAAAGTATTTGGACTCAGATGTTAGCAGGGATCCCAGTCATCACAGTGCGGTGTGGCCAGTACACCCTAACCCTAATATTTTCCAAATACTCGCACTTCCACTCTAACAATCTAAGGCCTTAATATAAAGCTTGTCAAATGTTTCTAAAGGTATATATGACCCAGGATAATATTAGAAAAGTGGTGAAAATACTTGCTGTTGCATATAGTTGAGGGCGGGTCTTGAAGGTCGAAGTGCGAGCCGATCTTTCATACAGTGCTGGGATTCTTGGCACATTGACTGCTAACGCAGGAGTCCAAATACTTTTGGCCCCAACCTCCGTATCACGTTTCTTTTGAAGATGTGGGATTGGGTAAGGGTGGTTGAATTGGCCATCCACTAATGGCCCTGCGATCCTTGTCGAGTCGGCCCTGTTGCGGGTATGCCTACCTGGTAGCCAGTTCATCATCTAGGCCTCATTACCTAATATCGGCGACTTGATGGAATGAACGATCGGGAAAGCATCCCATGCAGGTTCAGGAATGAAGATTGGACTCCGAACAAAGGCATGTTTTAACCAGTATGATTCAGACCTGCGCCCTGGGTGCGGTTCATGAGCCGACCCGTGTCTCATTTTCAGCAGTGATGGGAAGCCGGTTCACTCAGTGAGATAGGTATTCGAGTACGCGAAGAGACTCTTCATCAAGATGCCTTCAAAGATAATAAACTGAATGAAGCTGGTAGGTATGAGAAGTCAAGATTTTGTACTGGAATTCTGAGCAGTGTGTTGTCAATCCTGTTGATGGCCCAGGAAAATCCTAGGGTGTCACAGCAATTTCATTGGGCTTCACCGTGATGCTATGGCATTTAAGACATCGTCATGTCAATAGACCAACCCGTCTTGGGATAGCCCAAGATCCACGGCATCGTTCCGATGACCCTCCCGGCAGAAGCCCCTGTCTATAGCCCATACCAGCAACAACCTTGTTGCTGATCTTCGCGATGCCTGGCTTGGAGCATCACCGAACTGATGTCTGCGCGGCAATTGCGGCTTGTGGTTGCCGATGAGAGAAGACCTCACAAAGTCGGTGACCTCCAAGTTAGTAACAAACTCAGGCTTAAAGTTGACGTATAAGAAGAGCCCTCATCCTCCAGCTTCATCGACATCCTTTCTTCATCACTCCTCACAGCTCTTCACTCAATAGCCTAAACTTTCAACCACACTCATCCAAACCACTCAAACACTTCCAGCCTTCACAAGCTCACTTTCCAACCGCCAAAATGGTCTCTTTCCGCAACCTCATCACCGGCGCTGTTGCCCTCGCTGCTCCCGCCATGGCTGCTCTTACTTCCACCCAAATTGCCGATGCCCTCAAGACCTTGACTGCCAAGTCCCAGGCTCTCCAGCAACCTGCTCAGCAGATCTCCCTCATCAACGGCCCCCTCATCGTCGTCGGCCTTGGTCCCTTCCCGGTTTGTCTCCTTCCTCGCCTTTCTTCCAAGTACTACCTGCTGACTCCCCCACCAGCAAATCATCGCAGGCTTCAGCGAGATCATCACCATCACCACCGCCACCGTCCCCCAGATCGTCGCCACACCCACATTCAGCCTCGACGCCGACCGCAAGGCCATCGCCGACGCCTTCCGCGAGTTTGTCCGCGTCCACCAGGTCCTCCTCAACATCTTGATCGGAAAGGCCGGTCTCTTCCAGACTGTCCCCATCATTGGCGCCCCCGTCGCCGCCACCCTCCGCCAGCTTGAGTCCATTGTTGATGTGAGTTGCCCCCTTACTCCCGCATGATGGAGGGAATACAGAAACTGACCTACCTAACCCAACAAACAGGCTGCTGCCTATGCCCTCATCGATGTCGTCGCTGGCTCCAACGATGTCCCTACGCAGGCAACTTCTCTCGCGGGTACCATTGACGTTGCCATCAAGAGCTATGAGGGCCTTGCGCTGACCAAGCGCGAGAATGTCATTCCCGCTGCTGCTATCAAGGCTGCCCCTATCGGCCGCCGCGCTCAGATGATTGCTGCCTAAGCTGCTAGCTGGTCGGCCTTGGTCGGGGGAGGGATGATAACATCGACACGATGCTATGGAGGATAATGGAATGGACACCGGCGCAGAGTGAAGTGAAGTGTAGGGTTCGGGGTCCGGTAATTAGTTAGCGCTGAATTTACATGCTTTGTTTTTGGTTTTACTTAACAACACTCTTTGTTACTGAGTACCTGTATGAATCATTCCCATATTTTTTCATCATCCCCACCATAAGCTAGTGGGACATCTCTCACAATCTATTAAAGCGTCTGTTCTAAGCTGGGATGATTCGGTCGTAAGCAGGGACAATATCTATTTCAACCTGGGATAATTCCTTCATAAGCTGGGATAAAGCTTGGACTGGAAGAAAAAAAGAAACAAAAGGGTATTATCTACACGTACCCTTCACCATGGCTTTTTTCTAGCCTGCACTAGTATGAATCAAGCGTTGGGCGAAAAGCACAACAACATGTATGTATTTCAGGGGTTCAGGGGCTGCCATGGTAACAAAGGAGGTTGGTCCGTGCACCCTGGCGTTGGATAAGGGTCGCTTTGTTAACTTAAACTGCGGAAAGATATGCCAAAAGTATTGAAGAGACAAGAAGTATGACTGCATCAAAACATTGAGATAATTTGGCGAATCTTTAAACCCAATCAAACCCGACAATCTGGTGTTCGATGTTGCTGATCGCCGCTTGTAATTGGCTGCTGGGAACACCGGTGATGTCACAAACCAGGCCACTGGGTCGAGCCTTGGCATCTTGCTTGGGCAACTGTTGCATCATCATAGCTGGCGATCCGCAACATAAAACACTGCCAACCCATCCCACCTCCTCCCCCAAGAATGGCAATGTCTTTATCCACCTACGATACCTAAACCATCCTAACGGTTACCTTACCATGAAGCCATTCCCAGAAGCCGCCGGGGGGCACACCCCCAAGCCCCAAACCGGCTCCAGCTCCCCCTTCAACCTCCTCCGATGGCGCTACCTCCCCATCTTCCTCGGCCTCACCTACATCCTCTACTGCAAACTCACCTCCCAGCCCATCTTCGCCCACCCCCTCCCCCAGCACACGGGCCCCTACGCCGTCGGCGCCATCGACATCGAGTCCCCCGTCATGCCCGTCCGCACCATCGACACGGCCCGCTTCAAGCGCACCTCCACCCCGGCCTTCGACCTCCAAACCGTCCTCTTCACCCTCTACTACCCCACCACCTACGCCGCCGCCAAATCCTCCACCGTCAAACGCCACCCTTGGATCCCCCGCCCCCTGTCCCTCCGCGCGCAGGGGTACGCCAAGGCGGCGCACATCAGCAACTGGCTCGTCGACAAGGTCTTTGAGATGGCGCTCAGGACGCTGGCGGGGGGTATCACCATCCCCGCCGCGGTGGACGCCCCGCTGAGCGATACCGCGACGAGATACTCCCAGTTTGCGGCGTCGTGGGACAAGGCTGATAGCCAGGAGCAGGTGCTGGAGAAGACGGAGGTCGGGGGTCACCCGGTGATTGTTTTCTCGCATGGGACGGTGTCGAGCCGGACGGATTACTCCCATTATGCCGGGGAGCTGGCCGCGAGGGGGTACGTGGTTGTTATGCTTGAGCATCGGGACGGGTCGTGTCCTGGGAGCATGATTCGGCGGAAGGGGCTGCCGAAGGAGAAGAGGTTGATTTTTGATGAGACAGAGGTTGAGACTGCGGATGGGAGGGAGGTCAGTGTGGAGGATTTTCATAAGGCGCAGCTTAGCTTTCGAGAGGCGGAGATTGAAGAGGCGGTTAGGGTGATGAAGCTGATTAATATGGGGAGAGGGGCGGAGGTGTATGACCTGAACCCCAGAGGGGAGGGGGTTGATCTGGTCAACTGGGCGGGAAGGTTGAATACAGATGAGATGATTGTTGCTGGGCATAGCTATGGCGCCACGGGAGCGATGCAAGCTTTACGAGGAGGTCCAACACCCATGAGGCCGTTCAAGGGCGCGATTATTCTTGACCCAGGAAAGCAGAGCGGGCCATTGAACAGGGATATCAATGTTCCTATGCTAGTTGTTCACAGCAACTCTTGGAGCAGCAAGTCGAGTATCTTCTATGGAAGGGCACATTTCGATACGGTCAAGGATATTGTGGAGGAGAATAATGAGAGGGGGAATCCGACTTGGTTCATGACTTCGCTGGGGACTTCACATCCGAGTGTGACGGACGCGCCGCTGTTGGAGCCTTGGATTTTGAGCTTCACGACTGGGGCGACTATTGATGTGTATCAGGGTCTAAGACAGTATGTTCACGTTGCGGAGGACTTTTTGGCGTTTTTGGGTGATGGGAAGGCGAGGGGGTTGCTGGCTGAGAAGGCTGAGTTCCCTCAGTATGATGCTGGTGCTGGTTTGGGGATGTGGCAGCCTGGTCAGGGTGATAACCAGCAGGCGTGGGAGGAGAAGGGGGAGTGGTGGGATTGGAGGAGCTACTGGCAGATTCATGGGTCTCCTGCGGGGAATAGTGAAGAGAGCTGAGGTAGGTAGTCTGAGGGCAAGGACCAAACTTTTACGAGCCGCTGTTGATATAGTCGGGGATGATGTTTATGCATAATGAATAAATGATAGAAAGCATTATCGCACCCACAGGTTCTTTATCCCAGGTCATTCACAGCGAGATGAATCTTCAGCACCTACATGTTGGTAACCGATGTAGGTAAAGTCATTAATTCTACATCATGTC
This sequence comes from Cercophora samala, assembly GCA_030512305.1. Lineage (NCBI taxonomy): Eukaryota > Fungi > Ascomycota > Sordariomycetes > Sordariales > Lasiosphaeriaceae > Cercophora > Cercophora samala. The sequence continues at coordinate 13,552 of JAULSY010000202.1, read as the reverse complement.
TGGGCTTGCAATGTGTTGATTCTCTATTACGGCTCTTAACGACCTACCAACACTACGCCTCATCATACACCACGCCCCCAAACCCCCACCACCCCTTGTACAAATCCTTCCTCCTTACCCCCTCCACCAAACACCAATTCTCCCTCTCCCTCCCGTCACACGGCGACCTCACCCAGTCCGCCACATAATTGTAAATCTTGCCCCCCTCCACCCACTGAATATACGCATTAATCTCCGCCACCGCCGTCCAAGCCCAAACCTCATCAACGGAACTACTCGCCAACTTATCCTCCTTATCCGAGTAAAACCTAATCTCCCCTCCCCATCGGTACGCCTGGTTCCTAATCGGCCAAACGCGCTTGCACGTCAGCGAGGGGTGAGCCTGGTTGGCGAGCTTGTCCCATTTGTCTGGGAGGAAATCGCCGTCGTTGTAGATCTTGGAGAGGTGGTGGAGGATGTGGTCGGGCTCGAGGTAGAAGCCGCGCTCGAGGAGGCGGTGGAAGGAGGTGGTGCGGATGAGGATGAAGCCGAGGAAGCCGGTGGGGGCTTCGAGGGCGTCGTTGCGGTGGAGGCGGAAGATGAACTCGGCGGGGAACTCGTTGCGGCCGGGGAGGGCGAAGATGTCGCGGTGGGGGTGGGAGGTGGTGGTCGAGGGTACGGCGGGTGATGGGGCGTCAGAGGAGTGGTGGTGGGGGTGGTTCATTTTGGCTTTTCTTTTGGGGAGGGTGGAGCGTTGAAGGCAGATGTGCTCGATGTGTGTGTTTTGGGTTACCGGAATGGCTTTTTTGACCGGGTAGTGATGAGATGCTGAGACTCTGGACGGGGAAGGGAACTTTCTGGTGGACTGTTTATCACAGAAGAATGGCCTGGGATATTGAAAGTGACTGGTCTCGGCCAATGTTGTCAGTGGGTTGCGTCACGCGGCTGTTTGTGCTGGGAAAGGGCAGCCAGTCACTCACCACATTAATTACCTAAGGTATGGAGTCACCATAGAGCAAACAGTCAGGGCTCAGCTTTTCTAACGACAGATGACCGGCCGGTTATCATCAGTTGTTCTCCTTCACCTGTTCACAATCCCAGTACCTTGACAAAGGAAAGGGTTTCAATGCAAGACATTGTCATTCATCGTATATCAACTGACAATTGCTTCATGCTCTTTGCCCACCTTGGAGTCCAATAACAGCCCATATCGTCAAGTCCATGGATTATACAAAAATACCCACCACATTTGTACTCTACTTACATACGCTCAAGAACCCAAAGACGGTTAGGGACGCCGATAGCTTGGCAGGAGTCATCATCCTCAGCGCTCCAGACTTTGCGGATGCCATCTGTAACGGGTTCAGTTTGACAGAAAAGAACATTGTACGCAATGGGTCGGCCATGTACGGAAAGGGGAAGTTTGAACCTTTAGACAACATAGCCCTCCTGTCTAGGAGAGATATTCAGTACAAACGATCTTGGGAACTAAGGGGAGTGAAGGATGGTGCGTGTAATTTCATGTGGTCAGGTGAATTGCACATGTATGGAAAGACTGAGGAAGAGTTGTGTTCAATGTCCCCTCTTGTCTGCCTCGCCAATGCGATAGTTGTGGAAGTCACGGGTTGGCGAGGCGAGGGCAGAATTTATAACTTTCTTGCACTATCGCCCGTCTACCCAAGAGATGGAGAGGGTAGCTTTTGTTTTGTCGAGGGATGTGGTGTTAGGTGCTTCAGGAAATAGTGGTCCTGGAAAGTTGAGAACAAAGTGTCTGAGTTCATGGCTACCTGGACGCCGCCGCAAGAATTGTTCTTGACAGGATAAAGAACAAGGGGGACATTTATCCTCTTGAGAGTGGAAGGGCATTAGATCAGTGCTAGCGTGTTTGGATTGAAACTTCAATGACATTCTTTTTATCAGAACTGGACGTAGAATCACAACATTCGAGTGGGGCCCAAGGCCATCCCTGTCTGGTATGCACAAATGGAAGATCAATCTGGCTGGGAGTTGTTCGCGGTCCAAGTCCGGGGGGTCTTTAGGGTTTCTTTTGGGTGAGCCAATCTGTAGTAAGCCAAACTCTAGCCACTCCAACACCAGAAAGAAAGTCTTACATGCATGGCCATGACGGGCGAATGGTGGCAAGGGTTAGGGTTTACTGTTGGTTTGCTGAGGGAAGTCTAGACCTTGCATTGGAGTGGATGCTGTGGTATCGTGGCAGGCCACAGTGATCCGTGTAATTCCAGCAGCCGGAAGGACAGTCACAGCAGGCTCAATTGTGAGCCAATGGAGGGAGGTTCAAATGTTGTTTTGATGTCGGTTCGAGAGACAAGTCAATCGGAGATTTTTGGTTGGCCGTTGAACTTCAGCAGCCGCCCGGCCAGGTGGGGCACGCAAGTCCCCGCCGGCCGTGCAACATCAGGCTTCCGATTGGCTGAGCCCAGCGCCTACTGACTGTCGCCAATGTCTTGGGTCGAAAAATAGCAATCGGATTCCAAGAGCCTCACTCGATCGCCTTGTTTCTTTCCCCATGTTGTGCAATGGGAGCTTAGGCGCCAATAGACGCGCTTGTTTCAAGCCGAAATGAACCATCCGTCGCTCATGGATCAGCGTCGGATCAAGATGGCTGGCGAACAGCACCCAGACACATAAGATGTCGAGCTGCCTCGACGGGGCTTGCTGTTTGGAGCTTCTGTTCAGCAACACAAGCACAACCTAAACGTCTTTTCCTTGGGTTTCTTTTCCCTTTTTTCCTTTTTCTTTAGGGTCTCTATTTCCTATCTTTCCTTTGTGATTATCTACAGGTTTTCGGCTTGGGTATTTCCTTTGGGCTTCGACACCACCAACACATATCGATTCGACATTTCTTGGCAGTTGATCTGTCCACCCAAGTAAACTTCACGCATCCAGCCGTGAAGGACCAGAACCCATTCCCACCATCTCATTACCGGTTGCCCAACATTCCCGTCACTACTTCCTTTCCGCCTCCCCCGACGGCGCCGTTTCCAAAATCCAAGTTTCCTCTAAGAACAGCCACCAAGGAGAGACCTTCACTTGAGCTGGTTACCGAGTTCAACTCGGCTGGGCCTAACAGGATGCGATTCCAAGCACCACAGCTCGGCGCCTTGGGCGTCACCTTTACTGTCATGAGGGCATGCCAGTTTGCGTGTCTCATTTCTGTCATTGGCCTTTGTGCCAACTTCGTCAACGAGATTGCCACAGCCGAGCACAGTCCTCCATCAGAGCTTGTTGGTGCTCTTACAGTGGTATGTTGTCATGTTTCCAGCGTACTGCAGCACATTCTGACTTCAAACAGGCCGTCACAGCAATCATCTATGTGATCATCACATACATCTTGTACTACGACAACATGCTTTCGATGCTGACGACTGCTGGTCTCGACGGCCTCCTCCTCATCGCCTCCATCGTTGTTGCCTCTTTGATCGGAAAGCCCCTCTCCATGCTCAACTGCGCTGCTCTCCCATCATCGGCCTGGTCCTCCAACTTCGTTTCATCGGCACCGTCGCCAATCAAGTCGATCATCACGAAGACCGTTTCCTACATCAGTTTCGTTATTCTTGACCAGACGACCTGCTATCAGATCAAGGCCGTGTGGGGACTTTGCATCACCATCTGTCTCCTATTTGCCTTTTCCACCCTTGCCTGCCTCGGTCTCTGGCAGCGCATCCGTCGCGAGACCAAGACCAAGGATATTGAGGGTTAGGGGCGCGCGGGCACCTACGGAGGAGTGCGTGGTGTTGGGAAAGCGTGGGAGTCAGATGTGTCTCTGGGCACAAAGTCGATGTCTTCCACCAACTCCTACCCAAGCTTCCCCCCTCCTCCGCTGGTGCCCATCCGCGACCGCGGAAACAACCGTGCCCCCCCTGCGGCTTTGCTCTCCGTCGACTCGAACAACAACGCTCTTGGCCTGTCAGTGACCCAACCGAGATACAGCTGTGACTCTGATGCCTCTTCCATCAACAGTGTCTTCACTGGTGGCAGCCCCCCGACCAAGGGGTTGCGGCCACCGCCCAGACTCCACATGCGAGCGCCAGCGAGAACGATGCCAACGATTCCAGGATCTCCCACTGACGAGAAGGAAGGACAATATCAAGGTCTATCTCCGTTGGTGTCTCGGGTCCCGGTTCTTACGTTGACTATCCCCAATTACCAAGCCACCGTCACATCTCCCAGTGACGACAAAGTCCCCGAGGAACACAGACGGGTCCCAACCCGCCTCCCTTGTTCGCCTTTGTCCCCCATCAGAGGCTTCATGGCCGCCCGCAGGAACCGCAAGTCCGGTGGTGTGCCGGTTCCACCTCCCATTGTGGTCCCTTCCCCACCGGGCAGGAGCTCCCGGTTCAAGGAGGAGGCCAGTCCCAGTCCGGCGCTGGAGACGGTCATGTTTAGCCCGCCGCCCATTCCCAGTGCTCCCAAGAAGAGGAAGACCGTCTGGGAGGGGTGGTGGGATATTGGATTGTTGGAGAGGATGAATACCATCAAGAGGAAGGCGTTGCCTAAATAGACGTGAGATGAGAGATGTAATGGATGATGTAGAAGGAGCCTTTGGATAGGCTGGTAATGATTTGGGTTCGGAACATAATTTTTGGGTTTGGGAAAATTGGGACAGGATCATCTCCCTTTGGAAGGTCGAGATCAAAACAAGATATAGTCTGCACAAAAATGATGAAATAATACATTGCACCATTCAGCATGATTCATTACATTGACGGCTCTCTTGCAATTGCCAAAAAGACCGAGGAACAACTGGAATCTTTACAGGTGGCGTTGCGTGGCGATGGCCGCGACCTTTAGTACCGCCAACGTCCTCTGGAAAAGGACGCAGGCTTCTGTTAACGGCTTGCATTTAGGTAGGTACCTGCCTACCTTATCCGGCGTTGCTAGGCAGTTTAGACCTAGCGCCGGCCCTTGCGCCACCCTCTCCCGCCACCTCCGGCTCCGCGATGCGGGCCGTCACGGGACCGTTTCTCCTTATTAGGCCTGTGTTTCGTAGTGAGACTCGCTGGCAGCACCTGAGAAAAGGTGTCATATAGCGAGGTGGTCCAGCTGCGCGAGCTGCCACCGTCCTGAACACGAAAAGGGCGCTCGCGGTAGGTGGCCTCATGGGCCTGTGTGATGGTGTTTTTGACGGAGCGTAGGTTTTCGCCATAATGCTTGAGCCGGTACAGCCGTTCGACCAGGTCGGCGACACCTTTCTCGTCGAGCATGGCGTTGCTCGCGCCCTGTTTGTTGGGCGACTTCATCTTCATGTTTGCCGTCAGTGCCTCGGCCAGCTCGATGTGGCAGCGCTTGTCCTCCTCCAGCGCCGACAGCCGCTTGACGTTGCCATCCACCGAGATGCCCTCGGCCCGCCCGGCAGCAATCTTGGCCTCCTCGTCCTTGATCAGCATGTCGATGTAATCGAGGGTCGCGTCGTTGATGGGGGCCATCGCGTTCTGCTTGAGGAAGAGGCCGAAGCGCACCGCTGCTTTCTGGATCTCGCGCTGCTCTCCCTTGTACTCGGCGATCAGCTGCCCGCATCTTTGAATGCCCACCTGCCGCAGCGTCACGTCGCTGTCGTTTGCTTGGAGCTGGCGCTCGATCTCGGTATCGGTGACCGTCACCGTGACCTCCTCAAGCTCGTACATGACGTGGAGGTGCTGTTGCCAGTGGTGGTGGCAGGATATGCAGGCGTTGGTCCCGTTGAAGGCGAGGCACCGTATGAGGCCCGGGTCGGCAAGCACGTCCTCCTTGACGTTTTCAAGGTAGCATTCCGCATGGCAGTGCGTCCTGTAAATGGTCACAACCTCGCCGTCGCCCTTGCCGCTGTCCTTGAAGTCACAGCACGCCGCCTGCGTGCACACGGTGCGCGGCTTGGTGAGCTGCACGGGGTTGAATTGCTTCTTCTGCAGCTTCAGCTTCTTGCGCAGGTTGTCTCCCGTCAGCCGCGTGTCCTTCAGCTCCCGTTCAGATTCCTCGCACTTGGTGATGGTAGCGCGGATCACCTGCGAGATCCTGGCCATGGGTTTGGTGAGCTCCATGATGAGACCGCGCGCGCCGTTGAGGCTGATGGTGCTGTTGACGTTATGCGGCTGCTTCTTCCTAAAGTGCTCGATCATTCGCAGCGCTTCATCGCGTGAGTGCTGCCAGCTGCGCCGGAAGTCTTGTTCGTTCTTCATGGGGACGCCATTCTTGTAGGCGGCAAGGAACCGAAAGCTTTCCGAGTCGAAACAGTATGTCGTCGGCGTTGAGAGACGGAGCCCAAACTCGCTGTGCTCGGCGAGGAGCCTCTTCAACGGGGCAAAGGTATCGCCGGGGGTGTAGTTGGAGATGCGAGTGTTGGTGAAGCCAAACACTATGTTGGCGGCCGCGTTGCGGTGCAAGTGCACGAGGAGCTCCTTGATGCAGAAGTTGAAGGTGACGGTTAGCCTCGAGTTGTTGGACTTGAGCAGGATTAAGATGCCGTGTAGCTCGTCGTAGCTGCTCAAGGTCTTCAAGATATCGGACATGTTCTTCTTGTCGTAGGATAAGCCCCGCGTGTCCCCAATCCCCGGTGTGTCGATCAGACGATATGTCTGGTTGCCAATGGTAACGGGGTATACCATGGTCTGTTGGGTGGCGGAATCGCCTGTACTCCCATCCCGCTCGTCATCCCTCGAACCGACGCAAATGATCTTCTCGATAATGTCGTGATCAGGCTTTGTCCGGTCCATCATCTGCATCGAAAAGGAGCACGGGATAACGTAGTCAAAACCCTCGGCTGCCTTTGCCTCGTCCAAGGTGGTGTACTGCAGGTAATTGACGAATCCGTTGATGAAGGTGGACTTGCCCACGCCGGTCTCGCCGAGGATCAGGATGTTGAGATAGCCGGACGGGTCTAGGTTCTTCAGGCATGCCAGCAGTTTCGTGGGCTCGCAAGCTTCAAAGCCCGCACCGTGAGTCTTGGCATTGCACCGAAACTCGTAGTCGCTATACAGTGATCGGCCGCAGTCGCAGTAGATGTACTCATCCGAATATCCGAATTCGATCGGGGCCAGGCAAGCAGGGCAGACCCAGTCACAGCACTTGCTGGGACTGCATCTCGGGCTAGGGCATGGCATCTTGACGAAACGTCTTTTTACGGGCCTGGGCATGCTGGTGTCTTCCCTCGCAGTCTCGGTGAACCTGGCAAAGCACTTCTGTGCCATGTACTGCCGCGTTGCAAGGAGATCACTCGAGACTTCCTTGCCGCTCTGGTATTGGCATATTCGGGAAGCGACGAGAGGTCTCACCGGGTGTACCACATCGCAGTCGACGAGATAGACCGGTTGTTGGGGGTCGGATTGCCTCAGCAGTTCCTGGAACAAGGCGTGGTTGTCATGCCATGGCTGGCCGGATTTCATGGCGGCTGTGTTGAAGAAAAAGATGTAGCACCCGCTGGTGCGACGCGATGCCTCTGTAGCCAGGAGGTCGAGAGAATTGTGGCCTATGTACTTGGCCCCCATCTTCACAGCCATAGCCACAAAGTCAATTGTCTCTCGCTCTTGATCTGCCAGGGCTTCGATCGCGCTCAGAGTCTCGGACGCGTTACGATGAAGCTCTCGCAGTGAGGAGGCGGGTGCCTGTCCACCTCGAACTCGGGCGAGCAAACATCCGTACTGGTCCTCTGTGGACTGTTTGGATGTTTTGAGTTGACGGATCGCGTTGGAGACGGCGGTGACGTGGGCATCCGCCACATACAGTCGTTGGCTAACCAAGAAAGAGTAGTAGCGAGCGAGCCGTCTCGCCGAGCTGTGATACTTGTCGAAGAGCTCGACAAACGCGCCGAGGCCTTCCAAACTGATGGGTACCAGGGGTGTCTTTATGCTCACCTGGAAGTCCAGGAGAGTAAACAGCGCGTCGAGAGGCATGAGTGTGTAAGAAATTGGCCACCCCTTGGCGTTGTCATGCTGGCGGATGTGTGCCGGGACCAGCTCGATGAAACTGTAGGCTTCCATCAGGTCTTGCATGACGAGTCCCTCGTCCTGGAGACTGTCGCTAAATGCAATGACCTCGTGAGAGAGCTCCGTCCGTGCAAGTGGGAACTTGGCCGGGGAGTGGAGTCTCTCTACAGCAACTTTGAGACTCTCCATGTCTTGCCGGAAGGCAGCGTCGACGTCGCGGGACTGCGCGCGGTCCAGATACCGCTTGCTTGTCACGACAGTGCGAAGACCCCATTCAATTCCCGTCACAACGTGGGTAGCATTACGTTGCTGCTGAAGCGGGCCAAGATCGAAGCAATCCTTTACCCCCGGGATCAGGACGTTCAGCTTCTCCTGAACCGTGGAAACATTGTAGTACAGGGTAGCTTGTTGCACGCACAAAGAGTCAGACTCGATGTCGTCGCTGAGATGCACGGCCGATCCTTTTAGGCGGACGAGCTGGGATAAGACACTGGCTGCCAATTCCGATTTGATACCGGCAGCAAGGAATCTTGTTTTGTAAGGTTCGTCGAAGTTAAGGTGAACTTCGGTCCTCGGGGAGGGGCAAGATACGACGGCATGTTGCTGGAGCTGACCGCGGTCGATTGAAACCGAAATAAAGCCGTCGTTTCTCGCATCGTAGAGAGTACCAATCGAAGCCACATGGCCCAGCGAACTACGCTCAAGCGGGTTGGCCATGCCTGCCCATTCACCACTTGTTACTTGCGACAAAATGCGAGTAAATCAGCTCAGAGCGTCAGCCTGGCAGCGCAGCCAGGAGATATCAGTGGGGAGGAACGCTGGGGACCGGACCTTTACGAAAAGCTTGATATGAGTGATGGGGTTTGTGAATGAAAGCAATGAATGATCAAAAGGCAGTGGGGAGCAGAATCCATATCTCAGGCCTGACATGCAGCTAAACCTCAGTCTCTGCTAGTCTGACAGAAGTCACCCTCCCACGGGGCCCTAGATGCAGAAGCCTCGTAAACGCAAGTGGTCCTGGTCGTCCAGTGTTGGGCAGCAATGAAGATGCGAACTTGGCTGAAACTGGCAAATGATAACGAGGAGGAAACGACACTTGAAACTATCTGGCCAATGAAAGGCCTGAAAAACCTCGCCAGTGCGGGTCCAACATGCAGAAGGTTGCACTGAAAAAGGCCGAGCCTTATATTCGATTGCGATGGATATGATATGTCTGCTAATTGAACACTAAGGTACCTGTGGTATATCAAGTGGGACTCTGGATCGCAGATTAGACTGAAAGTGACAGGGGAAGTTGCATATGTAGGTAGATAAAAGATTGTGATGCGGGAAGCGGAGGAAGCCAGCCAATGTATAGGTACCTACTCCCAAGATCCGCAGGCATGGAAGTATTCCAGAGTTCCTCCGCCACATGAATTTAATTCTTGATTGAGGCCATTGTTGAATACCCACTACATGTAATTATATGGAATTGATGGCACTCGTTTGAGGGTCATGCCACGCTCAATGGCGCCCAGGACACATGAGTTAGACTGACAGCGGATGAGAGCATCCGACGCTCATCGAAACAGCTTCGTGAAGAATGTGCAGCTAAACCATGACTGCCTCTTGTGCCACCGCTGTTTCACGGTCGTACATGAATTTGCCCACCACCTCATCACCTAGAACATCGACCGCAAAGTCGAGAAAGTCGTCTCTCTCCCGGATTTCGTCGTCATCGTCTAGATAGGCATCCAACAGGATACCCTCGACAACCTTGGCGGCCGTCTTAAGGCTCCGAGCCCCTAGCTCAGGCCTGTAGTGGCGTTTTGCCAACGTGGTGCAAACAGCTGCGTCTCTACGGAGCTGGAGATGGATGTTGCCGACCAGTTGCTCCTTGGGCTCTGGCGAGAGATTGATGGGGTGGCGGACGTATTCGCCAATTTCCATCAGAAACTTGTGCGTCACCACAGCCTGCTCACCCGGCGAAAAGGGGAGGAACGGAATGAAGTCTGAAATTCGGCCTGTTACGGGTGCCTTCTTGGGAGTCAGCATGTGATTAGGTACCTTACGCGCAAGACAGTAGGAACATCGTGCGTACCCCAAAGTGATCGAGAGATGTTTTCTGCAGCTCTCTGGAGAGTTCCTTGGCAAGACGAAACCTCTCGGCGTCATTTTCTCCAAGGATGGCTGGGTTGAGTTGGCAAAAGGTTTGTATGGTGGCATCGAGACCGTTGGTTGCCAAGACCCATATAGTGCGAGAGCAGTCAATCCGCGCTCGGTTACGTCGGTCTTCGTATTCACCTGCCAGCAGTTTCATCAGCATAAAGATGGCTTTTGTTGTAAAGCCCGGCTTACCATTATCAAAGGGGATGAGTAGCGACTGGCGGATATCGGCCGTTGTTTTCTCGAACTCATCCAGGAACACAATGCATCTTCTCCCAGCGTGCTGCGCGAGAAAGTTATTAAGCGGTGACCCAGCCTCAGCCCCAACATATGGCTCTCTCGGCCCGAAGAGCTCGATTTCGCGGTTAACCACTGTGCAATCGACCACGTGCAACTGCAGTGAGAGGAGATGGCCCATCTGGCGAGCCAGCTCAGTCTTGCCATGTCCGCTGGGGCCAGCGAAGCATAGCACCAGCGGCTTCTGGGTAGGAATGGTCAGGTGGGAGATCAGACGCTGGATGAGCCACTCGGCGGCGGTAGACTGTCCGATGAGGAAGTACGGGATGCCGAGAAGCTCCTCTGCGTTTCTGCGCCGCGCGACCTGCCTCTGCTTGTTGGATGGCCTTTTCATCTTGACGGCCCTCTCCAAGAAGTATCGCTGAGTGATGTTAGCAGCCTTAGCTAGCTTTTCTCGAACGTCGCCTGTACACCATGCTGTGGGTGAGTCATCTTCGTCTCTATCCAGTTTCGGCTTCGTCTTAGCGGCATCGGCGGGGATATCCTCGGCGTATGGAGTGTAGAACTCGGCGGGTATGACCAGCGGCGATGCCCCGTGGCAGAGAAGCGTCGAGACGACCCGCGTAGTGTTTACCGACGTGGACTCGCCATGAATGATTGCGAATGCCAGCAGAGGGACGCGCGACTCGTCATGAACAGCGGAGACATTCCCTCCATGGGATAGGAACAGCCGTACAATGTTCTCGTCGTTCATTGCCACAACGTAAAACATGGACGGAAAGCCCTCGACAGCCTCGTTGATGTGCTTTCGGACGGTATCTTGGTCAAACGAGTTGAGGTAGCTTCGGACGGCCTGTAGAGAAGCGCCGCGCTGGAGCTCTGCGATTACATTGGCAATGTTGAAGAGGCCGTCAACACCCATGCCGAAGGGAATGGTGCCCGATGAGGTAATTCTAGGCAGCGAAAAGCCCCGCGTCCCGATGCCGTCCAAGCTAACCTGGGACTCCTTAGTAGTGTGCTGCTTACCAGTAGGGCCTTGCTCGTCCTCTACTAAAGTGGTTGGAGAGGTCGCTGCAGGTGGTCCATATCGAAGATACGCCGGGTGGATTATGGTGTCAGACAGATTCGGTTGCACATCGCTCGCCTTGGCTGGGTCTTGGTAAAGCAGGCTGCCGGTCACACCCTCTGGATAAAGAGGGTCAGAGGGAGGCATAGTCCCCTCCAGAACGCTGTCATGCGATGGAGTATCGACTGCAGCTGTGGTTGAGACACTGCTGCCTGAACCGCATCTTTCGATGGCGCTGGCAAAATCCCCACATGTTGAACATGTCGGCGAAGATACCCGGGAACTCTCCGAGGGTGATTCTTGAAAGGGAACTATCTTTTGTGGACGAGGTGTAGACGAAAGATATTGCATGTAAAACTCATGGTGCTTCCTTGCTTTCTCAACGTCGTTGCCGGATTTCTGAGGATTCCGGATCTTAGTCAACAGACAGCATAGTAGGTATATATGGGGTGGAGCTACCTCAAGTAAGTCTATAGCTCGCTCTCTTGTGCAGTTACAGCTTTGGGTAAGCTGGAGGATAAGGCCTTCGTGTGGTGGACTGGACGTCATGGCGCTTGTTGCTGATTGTGTTACTTGGTTCAATGTAATCAATCTTGGAACGGCCGTTGAAATGCAGAAGGAGAAGAAAGGCAAGGTTATGTTAAATCCAATATAGGGGTCAAAAAGTGCTTAATTCTAGTGTTATACGAGGGAGAGAACCGGGTGGCTAGTTAAAGCCGAACCTAATGGCTTAAGTCCCACTGCCAAAGTATTAATTTCTTAACAGTAAGTCCCTCTAATTAATTTAATATACCCTTTAACTAACGCCTTACTTAAAGCCGTTAAATGCCTATTTTTTAATTTAAACCTTATAATCTTCTACATTTTTCTATCCCGTAATATTACCGTTATTTTTACTATTTTATAATATTTATTAATTTATTTATATTAACGGCTTTACTTTTTATATTTTCTTTTAATTTCTTTACCGTTTTTACTTTCTCTTACATTAAAGTTAATTCCCGGTATTACCTTACCGCTATATTATCTTTTTCCTTTTATAATAATATTAAGTTTAAATCTTTTAACTCTTTCTTTTAAATCCTCTTTTTTATATTTTTAATCTTAATAAAGTCTTTAAATTTAATAAACTTATTAATTATTAAAGCCTTTATTAAACCGTTAATAAGTATTTAATTAATTACTATATATTTAACTGTAATTTCTTTATATTATTATTTCTTTTAAAATTAATAATTATAAATATTTATATAACGTAATTTCGTTTATAAAATATTAATATTTACTATAATAAATTAAATAATTTAAACGTTATTATATTATACTTAAAGACCTTTTTTTTTATTTAAAATAATTTTTAACTTTTAAATTAATTAACTTTAATAAAAAACTTTTTTAATAATTTATAAAAATATTAATAACTTTATTTTAATAATAAAAATAATAATAATATTTTATTTATTAACTTTTTATTTAATAGTACTATTAAAAAGCCTTATAATATAGTGTTGAAATACAGCACTTATTTATGGACTTTACAGTGTATTAAGACCTGTAAGTTACAGGGTCTTAAACTGCAACTAATAGGCTTGGAATTTAACAGCGCCTTTAAGGCTCTCTAAACACACGGTAATTACAGAGGAAATCGGACCTTTAAATTATACCAAAGCCCCGGAGCGTTATAAACCTTATAATATTAGTTCTAATTATACGGTTAGCGTTAATTTAAGCTATATAGTTAACATTAAAGTTTTTTTAAATTATATAATTAACGTTAAAGCTTTATAATATTAAAGCTTTTAACGTTTAATAACGTAGTTAGTACTTTATAATAGTTTAGAATTAATATACCGGTAAATATTCCGATAGTTAAGTTTAAGTAAGTTCTTTAAAGAGTTAATTGGAACTATAGGCTTATAAAATACCTTTTTTTAAATTTATTTATTATAATATTTTTTAACTTTTAAATTAATTTAATATATTAGTTTATTATATTTTTTAATATTTTTATAAGTTTTTATTATAGTAATTACTTTTTATATATTATAAAGTATTACCTTTATAATTAACTTTTCTTTAATATAATTTATTATTATATATTATAAATAAAGCTTTATTTATTTATAATATATTATACTTATAATTATTTAAGCTTATTTTATAAGCTTACCGAGTTTTTATTTTAATAGGTTATAAGCTTAAATTT
>JAULSY010000201.1:0-37044 GCA_030512305.1 Cercophora samala | reverse complement strand
GTATTAAATCGAAAGGTTTTTTAATTATATATTTTAATTTATAGTACTTTTTTTTATTTTAATTATAAAATATAAAGTTTAATTATATAAAACTTTAAATTTTTTTATTATATTTTTTATAATATTAAATAATTATATAGTTTATTAAAAAATAACCGTTAATATAATATAATTTAATTTTATTTTATATTAAATAATTTTAAAATAGATATTAATATATTAAATAAAGCGTTTATATATTATTAATTTATAAAAAGTAAAAGTTTTACCTTTTTTAATAAAAGGTTTTTAAAGAAACGTAGGTCTTTTATACTTACTATACTATTTAACTATCGTTTCTATTTTATTTTTAAAGTTATTTACAATATTTTTAAAAGTATCTTTAAACGTTAATTTAATAATAATATAATCGAGGATAGTTTTAAATTAAAAAGGCGATATATACTTTATTTTATCGTCGTTATTATTATTTTTAATATAAAGGGTTTTAATATTATATTATTTAAGGTTCGGGATAATATAAGTAAGGGCGTTATAACGTTATAAGTTTATATCGGGGGTATTATATTTATTAAAGGTTATATTTAATTACGTAATAGCTTTAATATTATATTAGATTTATTATTTAGCTTCTATAGTCCGGTAGGTAGTTTTATTAGGTTTAATCGGTATAATTAGGATCTAGGGTCGGATTTCTGTAATATCGGCTAGTTGTAATTAAGGCCTTTAACGTAATTAAAGGACGGTATATATTTAATTGGTCGATCGGTTAAAGTAATAAATCGGGAATTAAGTTTTAAATCGGTAGGATTTAACTTTTTTAAAGTATAATAATAAACTTTATAATTATTATAGTTTAATTAAAAAGGCTAAGGTAAAGTAAATAGTTATTATATTAAATTAATTAAATTATAAGGTAAAGAAGAAAAGAAATAAAAATTAAATTAGGGCTTCGAAGTAAACCTTTTAACGAAGAAAAGCTTTAACTACCCGGTCGCTCCTAAAGCCCCATATAGCCTACGCGCCAGGATCCTATAGACCTACAGGTTACGTACTAACGCCGTAACAATAAACTATTAACGGTTTAAATATATTAATATTTAATAATATTTTATTAAAAAAGTAATTATAAAAAAAAAAGTTATATTAAAATATATAAAGATTAAAAATATAATAATTAATAAATTAATAAAGGCTTTATTAAAGGATACTTTTAAAAAATTTAAAGAATATTTAAAATTAATAAAAAAACTTAAAGTAAAAGAAATAGGCTTATTAATAAAAAAGGATAATAAAAGTAAAAAAAAGTTTAAAAGTATAGAAGTAATAAAAATAATAAAAATATAATTATTAAATTTAATTATTAACTTTATTATTATCCTTATTTTTAACCTTACCTTTATTTCTATTTTTATTTTTAACTTTATCTTTAACCTTAAAGGTATATTAACTATTTAATACCGATAAAAAAGGAAGAAGGGATTATTTAAAGTAATAGTTTAACTATATAATTCCGAAAGAAAGTTAATACTTTTTAAAAATAAAGATAGCCTTATTATAATTTCTATTTTATATTCCTCTCTATTAATATTAAATAGGAATATTAAAAAGTAAGGTTATTACTTTTAAGTTAAATTGTGTTTTAGGGGTATTTAAGGGTATTATATATATATTTAGCTATTACCCTCCTTATTGTATGACCTAGATATCTCAATAATTAAGTTTTATAACCACATCGTTCAGCACTTGGGCCGAGACTCAGGCTATGGGGGATGGAGAGCAGGAGGAAGGATCAGACCAGAATGAAGAGGCTGCCACCCATGACCTAGAAGGTAAGGTTATGCACATATTCCGACCACAGCCTGTTCAAAGCTAACCAAAAATCTGTAGAAACCCAAGGCGGGTCAGACGCAGAGATATCACCTCAACCTGCCGCCCAGCCATCCAACTCGAGTGCCACTGTTGAGCAAGCTACCCCCGTGGTCTCCCCAAAGTCGCGCGCCGCTCAAAAAAGGGAGCGTGAAGACACAGCTGAGAATGACAAGCGCAAGAGTATATCCGCCCAAGCTCAGCGCTTTGCCGGTGGCAGGGTGTACTCCTGGCTCGACCAGGCAAAGGAAAACGTTGAGACGATGAGAAATAACTACAAGTCTAAGCGCCCTATTGAGGAGGAGATTGAGGAAAGCGAAAGGCGGTCCAAAAAGAGGGCAAAAGGCATTTCTGCTCCCGGATCACGCCGCGACATGCCGTTACTTGTCGAGCATGAGCAGTTATTGCCAGTGAACCTCGGCACCGGAACGAGCCGGGTGCTGAACACAGTGGGAGCAACGCGCGAGACTGCCATGATAATCGACGATGATGATGTTCTGGAGACTGAGACACTTGCGCCTATTGCTGCCCCCGTTGTCCGATCACCTCCCCTCCCCGCGCAAGCCCCCAGCTGCACAACCACCAGGTCAACCAGCAAATCATCCGGCAGGGTACCAACCAGAACATTGAGCAAGGTATGCCAGCGCTGGCGAACCAACCTCACCAACCGGTTCAAGCTCTCGAGAATTCTATGGAACTGGGATGTAGTTGGAATGGTAATGCACCATCACCACTGCCACGAGCCATGCTGCTGCAGCAGCTACCCAGCTTTAGAAGAGATACGTCAGGAGGATATGGACTGCCACAGGGTTTACCGCAGCAATATCAGTATCCGGTTCCTCCCCAGCAAACCAGTCGCGCGAGCCAAAGCCCAGCACAGTACTGTGTGGGCCAGTACGGGATGGATATAAAACAAGGCCTGCATCGACAGCACGACATACGCCAACCCCTTCAACAGCAAGCTATTGTCATGGGCTAGAATCCTATGCAATACGCGACGGCTGGCGATCAGGGGCTTCAGCTTCAGAATGGGATCCACCAAGCGCCTCATCAACAAGCTGCGATTGCGAAGTATAACGAGGTCCCGACGCAGAATCCCTCGCAGCAGCCTACCTACCCACAGCAGCGTTTTCATAATCCTTATCACCATCAGGCTGTTCATTACCAGCAGCCGGGATTCCAGCACCAGTTCCAGCAACTTGACATGCCTGGGCCACAGCCCGTTCGGGTGGCACAGCAGCCCATGGCCAATCATCATGGTCACTTGATTCGTCAAGTCTCGGGCATGGGCCCTCAGATTGAAGGCAATATTCCTCAGTATGCCGGTCAGTATGCTAATGGGGTCCAGCATGTCAGTGAGCTTCAGGCTATGAATACGAGCCAGCATGCCAATGCAATCGAGGATGATTATGGGTACCAGCTGCCCGGAGGACAGCAGTACAGCAGTCGATACCAGTAGGTAGGTAGCTTTCAGTAGTGTCGCTTACCAGTTAGGTGTTACCGCAAGGAGCGTCAGCTCGAATGGAACAAATCATGGGCAGAGAAGCTAGCAACAATGTGGGAGGGGGTCTGAAGATGGGGGCTACATGGTTTTAGACGACTGTTCATAGCCTTGGGAATTTGATTGCTCTCTGTTTGCATTACTCACAACTGGGTTCTTGGTTCGGCGTTGCAAATTGTCTACATGTGTAAGGTAGTGTGTGTGGGGGCTTGTCTTGTGAGAGTTTAGTGTTGGTTGTGTTAGGTACGTAGGTACCTTACCTTACACTTTCTCACGTTAAAAGCACTGGGTGGATTTGCAAGGCCTTTTTCTTCGCCACCAGCAGGCTGTTCATAATATGTACTTTATCTGCAGTAGACTAGGTATTCTCAGCAGTTGCATTATCATTAACAGTGTCTCAATCACAACAGTAGTCTTTCGATCAACAGCAGTCTCTGAATCATCAGTCTTTCGATCGCTTCTCTCGATCAACAACAGTCTCTCCATCTCCGGCAATCTGTCCAGTGGTAATATTGGATCATAGGTGTATTGTGTAATATATAGCTTAACACAAGTCAAAAATACTCAAAGAGCGATTTCCATGAGGTGGCCAAGCTGTCACTTTCCGTTTGTTGGCCATTAGCGTGATTGGAGTGTTCGATTCGGTGCCCAATCATTATGAGCTCATGTGAAAAAGTTGGTCGAATTTGCGAGAGCAACCACCAGCTGCCGGCCAACTCTTTCTGGCTTCGGTACTTTTTTGGGCTGCTTGCTTTTCCTCTCAGTCCCCAACCCTCCCAGGCACTATCCCGGGTATAGATTCGTGGTTTTAAACAGTTCTTCATAGCATTTACGTTGCGTCATTCTTCCTGAGCCTCCCCTTAGTAGGCATGTGCAGGTGGGCCATGGACATGGATTCTCAACTGTAGACAGGTGTCTAAGGTAGGTATATAGGCAGGATCATTCTGCTACTAGATCATTGTTTGAACAGTCTGTTCCTCATGCTGAGTTATCTTTTGCGCTGTATACCTTAAAAAACAGGAAGGGATAGATAAGATAACAGTAAAACGTGACAATATTGCCAGCAGCTTCAACGAGATTTGTTGCAAATTTGAGAGGTCTTTGGTCTCCAGCTTTTCGGCTTTCTTCCCACAAACTGCCGGAGTTATCAGGAATTCCACCTTGCACCCTCCTTTTTTTTCTTCAGTCAGGCCGGCTTGCCTGGCCCATTTGCTTCTTCGACCTCAGCACCATCACAAATCTACCTTCAGGCGATTCCCTTAAATCACGCGCTGTCAGCTATTTTGCTTCTACGCGACCATTCTCCTACCTTTAGCGACTACTTCTGGCCAGGAAGTCTACTTTTTAACTCCAAGCGACTTTTTCAGGTCACCAAATCGATCTGTTTACATTCAAGCGACTTTCTTCAGATCATTGAGTCGACTTTTCTACCTCCAAGCGACCGCCCAAGATAACCGCGTCGACCTTTTCTTACCCTTGTTCTTTTCCCATTCAGACGAGCTCTTCAAAACAGGCTATCGTCACGCAAGATGGCACAGTCTAGCGAGCAGCAGTTCATGCCCGCGAGCTACTACAACGGCTCCGATTCAGAGATGTCCGAGGAAGACGAGTATGAGGACGCCATCAAAGCCGCCGCTCAACCCGTTCGCAAACATGCCCACAAGACCAACAGCGAGGGTGAGAAGACCCCAGTAGATCCCATCCGGCGTGAGCAAGCGCAGCAGCAAGTCGCCTCAGATCCCGTCAAGCCTCAGCTCAAGTCGCAGCCGGTCGCGCAAGACGACGAAGGTTATGCCTCTGAGCGTGAACATTCTCCTGGGAAATCCCACGAAGACTCGTCTGATGAGGACGAAGACTTGGACGTCGAAGAGCCGATCGAAGACGGCTTCGTTCCCAAACAATCTCACGAAACTCCGCCCAACAAGATTCTCAATCCGGTCGCCGCGCCTCACCCGGCGTATAAACCTCCGCCCGCAATTGAGGACCTAGAGGTCGACTTATTCGGCGATGATGACGATGACGATGAGGAACAGCCGGTATCAAAGCTTTTTCCGGCAGCAAGTACTTCAGATTCGGAGGACGATGAGTGGCCGGAGCTAGAGGAGAAGATTCGTCAAGACGCTTCCCCCGATACCGCACCCCCCTCCGAGAAGGCTCATGATGGCCCTGATTCACCTTTGACCACTGCTCAGGCGCAAGAGGAAGTCAAGCCTAGCCAGGATCAGCCGGAACTTCCCAAACAGACAAATGAGGATTTGGATGATTTATTCGAGCAGGCGTGGGATGAAGTTCAAGCACAGAATGAAGATGAGGCTCAGCCAGAGGAGAAGGAAGGAAAGGTGGAAGAGCCGCAGCATCAAGAAGCGACTCCCGCTGAGAACCCGTCAGGTAAGTCTATCGTTGCTCGACCCGAGTTCACAGCTAACCGGAAATATACAGCTCTCCCAGATGAGGTACCCCCTCCTGCGACCGTGGCAAAGCCTAAGCGTCGTTCGCGCATGACGGAAGCTGAGAAGAAAGAGAAGGAAGATAAGGCTGAAACCCTGAAGCGAAAGGCTGTGTCAGCCAATGTGCAGATGTTTGTTGGCGGGAGGGTGTATAATTGGTTGGACACGACTAAAGAGAACGCCGAAACGGTCAAGAACAACTATATACCCGCCAAGCGTCCTGCCGAACAGGGCTCTGAGGAATACGAGAGACTCAAGAAGCGCCGGAGAACGTCAACCAAAGTCCGTGGTCAGCAATCAAGCCCCATCGATCACTCGGAGCAAGCCACTGTCAGTTGTCCTCAATCGAGTGGAAACACGTCCCTGGCTATTCCTGACAACATCGAGACCACTCCCGTCCCCGGCGTTCACCGCTTGGCATCAAAGACACTCGGTTCGTCGCGTGAGATGGCGATGGTGATCGACGAAGGCGATGAGCCTCAGACACCTACGCCCGCTGCCCGTCAACTTGCTGCCGCGGTGTTGCCGTTCGCTCCGTGCCCAGTGACTCGCTCAATCGCCCAAGAGACGCTCCCCGCGCAGAGGACTCAACTCCACCAACCAGGAGACGAGCCGCAAACGAACAGCATGACGCCCCGTTGGGCTGAGGGTCCAGCGCCGCAGGTACCCCAAACCATATATGAGCAGCCTCTGAACCTCGGGGTGATCTCTGGATCACAGAACCCTGGAACGGGGTATGGACAGACACAAGGAATCCCACAGGCATATGGGTGCCCTTCAGGTTCATATCAACACGGCACAATGCCGCAAAGTCCAGCGCAATATGGTATGGGGCAGATCATTCAGCATCAACCTCAGGTGGCGAGACAGGTTCCAGTCGGATACGGCATAGCTGGACAACAAGCCTTGCAGCACCGATACGGCATCAGTCAGTTTCATCAACAGCAGCACAATGCTTTCAGGCCGAACCTACGCCAACAGGGAATCGCTGGACAGCAGGTTCTGGCACAGCAATACGGAACAGGCCTTCCCCATCAACACCCCACTATCGGGCAATTCCTCCCCCAAAGCATGGCTGGACAACAGGTCATGAGCCAGCAGTACGGGATGGGCTACCCACACCAGCAACAACCCGATGCCAGGGTCATGACACAATACGGAGAGATGGGACAGCAGTACGGCTTGGGCTACGCACAGCAACAGCAACCTGGGGCCATGGCCATGCCACAACGCCAGGCGACCGGACACCAGGCTGGCTATCAACATCAGCCTCATCTTCACCATCAACAGGCTGTCTACCAACAACAGCCTGGCCATCCACAGTGGGCTCACTACCAGCAGCAATCCACAATCCATCCACAGAACCCCCCCTACAGACAGCAGCCTTTCCCGCCAAGAACACCTGGTCCCGGACCGCAACCCACGATAATGGCCCAACCTCTAACGGCTCACCAGCAGGGCTACATGCCCCCTCATGGCTCGGGCATGCCTTATGGACTCATGACTCCTGGGCCTCAGGCAGTGCACCAACCTGCCCCTGGTTACCTGAACCCAAATGGGTTTCAACCTAGCGGAGGACACCAGCAAGTAAATGGGTACCAGCATATGAATGGATACCAGTAGCCGTCATCTGCATCTCAGCAGTTGCCTAAGGAAGGAGCCCCGGCTCGGATGGATGTCTTTGGGCAAATGGGGAATGATGAGCAATATCGGGGAAAGAGGCTTTAGCGGGGGATAGGACGGAAAACCAGTCCTCTTTTACACAGCTTTTCCATAGCGATCCCTGGCGGTTTGCTCTTGTTTTATCTCTTGTCTCCTCTCATTCTGTGCAGTTGAGATGTCGATTTGGAAGGTGTCATGGTGAATTGTCTCTGGGTGGTGACTGGTACTGTTGTAAGAATACTGTTCGGATTATTGGGTGTGTCTTGTCCTACAGTTACAGTCCATTCTTTTTGTTTTATACCCCGTCGTAGGCCATTGGGAAGACCTTTACGGAGATTTAAAGTATATTTAAGAGCCAACTACATTGGCTTAGTAGGAGGAGTGAGTTGAAAATGATAATGTAAAAGAGATATAATATGTTCATTAAATTGCCTAAAGCTTTCATTCTCCTGAGCCACTGTTTCGCAACCTAATATTGAACCAGAATCAACGCCAACTCCAAACACCCCCCTTTGCTTTTTGTATGCCTTGATCCAAACTCCGTGTTTCAAAATGACATGCTCCTGTGTACACCCGGGTATGTATCTCCCCTCCAATCTTCCCACAAAACATTATACACGAATAAACATAAAATGTGACAAAAGAAATCCTCCAATCAACCCCTTACTTCCAGTAAACATCCATCCAAAACCAATTCTTGGGATTAACAGCCGCGGCCCCCGTCCTGACCTTCCCTCTCTCCTTCTGCCTCGGCCCAGTGACATGCTGCTGCGCAAGTCCCTCACTATTGTTCACAACCGCGCCATATTTCTTCACTCTGGCCGGCTTGGGCTGGGTAACAGGGCGCACCGCCATCTCATGTCTCTGCTCCTCGACATCTTCCCACTCTCCATCATTGCTATCTACCGCCTTCCCCTTTCCTTTGTTCTTGTTCTTGTTTTTGACAGCCCCGCCCTTCTTCCCCCTGGAACGAGAAAACAAGCCCCTCCTCTTCTTGGGCTGAGAGGGTTGGTCAAACTCGGCTTCGTTATCTTCGGGAATGGTTTGTTGCCATTGCTGAGGTGTCTGTTGCTGTCGAGTGTTAGATCCAACAATGGCGCCCACGGCAGAAGTGCGTCTGTTGGGACCTTGAATGAGCTGTGGACTTCCAGATTTGACACGGCCGACTCGACCTATTTCCTCGTTCCGCATGCTCACGTTACCCATCTCCATGTCGTCAGTGGGCTGCGCTTGCTTCTTCTTGGACCGAGCAAACAACCTTGCCCAGAAACCCTTCTTTTTCTCTGGTTGTTGACCGTTGGTATCAAGAGACCCGCTGGGATCGATCTCACGTGGGCTGTCTCTTGCTGTGGTGTTTTGTCGTTGAGACTTCTTGCCAAACAACCGCACCCAGAACCCCGGCTTCTTTGGTGCTTGTCCCAGGTCTTCGGCAGGTGGCTGCTGAGATGCCATCTGTCGAGGTGACTGAAAGGTCTGGGGACTGCCCTCAACCGTCCTCACGAGGCTATTGCTTTGCCGACTAGACTCCACAGTACGACCTTGACTGGTGTTCTGCATTTTGTATGACTCTCGGGGAACTGGGCTGGGGGCTTCGACGTCGTCAACAACTTTCTTGTTGCGCTGGCCAAACCATGCGAAGAAGCTCCTCTTCTTCGTTCGAGACTCGTCAACATGCCTCTCGTCGGGGTTACTCCACTCGCTGGCCGGCTGGGGCGTCATGTCAGGTGTGCGTGTAGGGTTGTTCTGCGTGACATTCAGGCCACGAGTGGGAGTAGTAGTGCTGGGCTGCTGAGGGCTTTGTTGCGAAGCCGGCACGAATCTTTGCGTCTCGGTGACAGCGGGAGAGTCTCCACTGCTCAGGGGTGTCGTTGAGGGATTCTTCTTTGCCTTGCCAAGTCCAAACATACCCTTGAATGTCCACCCTGATGGTTTGCCGCTGGAGGTATGGTACTGCTCCTCGAGTGATTCCATACCAAGCCCAAGGGTAGCTGTAGCCATAAGAGGAAGCAGCCAAAGGTACCTTTGGGAGTTTGGTTTACCAGCCTGCGTACCAGCAACGTTCGCTGTTGTCATCTCATGGCCGTTGTCTTCCAAGACAGGGGTCATCTGCATTGGTTGAGTAAACTGATATGCGTCCTGACTGTTGGTTCTCAGTCCAGGGTTGGCGTTTCGAGTTTGTTGCTCTGTTGGCTGGCTTTGTTTGGGAAAGAGGCTCAATGGGCGACTTTGAGAAGGAGGAGATGGCGGTGAAGGGTGGTATTGTTGTTCCTCGACAAATATTTCCTCTGGAACGGCGAGAGCTCGTGGTGATGTATACCCACGATAATTTGGCTGTTGTTGTTCGTAGCCATCTTCCAGAATCTGCTCAGGCTGGACATATGTGTAATGATCGTAGGGGCCTGTTGGTTCATCTTGCATGTACTCTTCGATGGATGCCTGATCATGAGGAAGCTGGTACTCCACTGATTGCACCTTGACCGGGGAAACTGATGTCTGCTGTGTACGATAATCCTCCAAGACAGATTGTGGTGATTGAGGTGGGATATGACGTGAAACTGAGGAATCATGAACTTGAGCAGATGTATCGATGTTTCTAGCATCCACGTTCAGGATCTCAAAGTCTGGTTCTGACGATCGTCGGTCGTCATCAAAGGAATCGGGCTCTGACGAATATGTGGGTGTGTTGGCCTCAAGGGATCGGCTTCCTTGCATTACGATGGGGGCTTCAGCAAACCCTCGCGTGCTTCCAGTTTGCTGAATAGGAGACTTCGGTGGTCTGGGCCAGGCAGCAGGATATATGCAATCAACCCCAGGGGACTCTGGCGTTGCACTTCCAATATCCTGCTCTTGGTGGTATTGCTCTGCGGCAGCGAATCGGTTGTCGACAAGTGGGCTTTGCTGATAAGTAAGAGGAGAGAGTATCTCGTGCTCGTGAAGCTCATTAGGCGGTGTCACCGGTCTGTGCTGGCTTGCATCCCATCCATGCAACGGGCTTGACACATACTCGACATCTTGTTGCATGCCTTCGGGTGGTGGTGTGAGCGGTCTTGGAGAGAGCAGTTGTGATTCACGTCCCCAGTTGGAAGCAACTGCCGGGCTTTTGAGATGGTCGTTGAAAGACGGTGGGAATTCAGCGTGCCCGTACGTGTCGTCAGCTGGTGTGATTGGGCGAGAGTACTGCTCCTCTGCGGGGTGCGGCACTTCTATATCCTCGGAATAGTAGGGCTCTTCGTTCAAAGCGTCATCCAAAGCCTCATGAATTTCTTGTCCCACGGGATAAACCACTTCCTGATCAGAATAGACGATGATCGTCTCGCTCTCATCCTCTAGGGCCTCGGGTTCCAGCTGAGCTTGCTGAGGGGGCGGGGACGGGGGAGGTGAGAGATCGTGAACTGGTCTGTGATAAGATGGTGTGGGCTCAGGGTGAGCCGGGAGATCATCCTCTGGTTGATGTTCCAACTCTTCCGGGTATTGCTGTTGCTCTTCAGAGTATGAGGCCTCATCTTCCGTCAGATCATCTCCCCAACCTTGTCCGGAATAGAGCTCCTGTCCTGAAAGTTGGTCATACTCCTGCTCGGCTTCTTGTAGTGGCTGGTTGACGTTCTCCTCGATATGTTGCTCAGCGGGCTCGTTGTATACTTGATCCCCAGCGTACTCTTCAGGTGCTTGCTCCAACGTCGGCTCAGCCACCTCTCCCTCATATGTCGATTCGATCTCTTGCGCCTCATACGCCGTTTCATCGTATTGTTCGGCAGCAGGTTCCTCATATCCTTCGGTGGCAGTTTGCTCGTATGTTTCGACAGGCTGTTCCTCGAATGCTGGTTCGTCGTAGACTTCCTCGTCTATCTGCTGTGAAGAAGCATCATAGGCGGGTTCCTCCGCAGCCTCGTCCATAGGTGTGGCGACAGCCTCCTCATACACCTCCTGAGCCGATTCTTCATACACATCCTCACTTGGCTCCTCATACACATCTTGAACCGGTTCCTCATCCACCTCCACAATCGGCTCATCAGCCGATTCATTATATTCCTCCGCCAGAGGTTCCTCATATGCCTCGTCAATCGGCTCCTCATACACTTCCTCGTACACTTCTGCAACTGGCTCCTCATACACCTCTTCTACAGGCTCCTCATACACCTCTTCCACAGGCTCCTCATACACCTCTTCCACAGGCTCCTCATACACCTCTTCCACAGGCTCCTCATACACATCTTCCAGAACCGGTTCTTCATAAAACTCCTCAACCGGTTCTTCATAGAACTCCTCAACTGGTTCTTCATAGAATTCCTCAACCGGTTCTTCATACACCTCCTCTGCTGGTTCCTCATACACCTCCTCTGCTGGTTCTTCATAAACCTCGCCCACTGCTTCCTCATACACCTCAGCCGGTTCTTCGTACGCCTCGTCGAAAGCTTCTTCAGCAATAAACTCTTCCTCAAATGCCCCTTCATCTTGCAGTGCATCACCCTCTTCGCCGAACGCGTCACCTTCGTCCGCCACAAACTGTTCTTCGATAGGTTGCTCGGGCTCGTACTCTGGCTCTGGTTCGTAGGCTGGTTCAGGTTCGGGATCATATGCTGGTTCTGGCTCGGGCTCATAAGCTGGCTCGGGTTCGGGCTCATAAGCTGGCTCGGGCTCTGGTTCATAGGCAGGTTCTGGTTCGTAGGCGGGCTCTGCTTCTGCCTCGTAGGCGGGTTCCGGTTCGTAGGCCGGTTCTGCTGCAGCCTCATACTGGGGCTCTGGGTCTTGGTATGCGGGCTCCTCTGGCTGATAGTCGTTTGAATCCCCATCAAAGCCACGGTCATCACCTCCATCAAACGGCTCATCGAATGCCGGCTCGTCCACCGGCTCTGGCTCATAGCCATCTTGAAAGCCGCTGTCCATGGGTTCCAGGGCGCCGTCACCTTCGAAATCCTCCATCGCTGGCTGCTCATCAAAATACTCGTCTTCCATGGGGCCTGGTTCTTGATCATACTCCTCATTCATCAGCCCATCATCCTCATAGACCTCCTCCATTTGGACATCGTCCCCGTATGGAGGTTCTTCTTCAACTGGAACTTCCTCTTCGAACGGGGCTTCCTCTTCGAACGGGGCTTCCTCTTCGTATGGCGTTTCTTCTTCGTAAGGCGCTTCCTCTTCGAACGGGGTTTCCTCTTCGTATGGCGTTTCCTCTTCATAAGGCGCTTCCTCTTCACATGGGACCTCTTCCTCCTCCTCTCCAAATTCCATGTCTTCACCACGATCGCCCTCTTCACCAAACTCGTTACCCATCTCTTCGCCTAATTCATCACCTATAAAATGGTTAGCAACGCTGTCTTTCATCATGTGTGAGATAGTGGTGAGCTTGCCTTCGGCATAGTCTTCGGTAATCTCCTCCTCTTCCGGGAACGCCTCCTCCCCAAGGTCTTCCTCAAACGGCTCGCCAGCCTCTTCGTCGTCGAGGCTGCGATCACCGTCCTCACCAAAATCTTCCTCTGGCAAGTCACCTTCGGCATATTCGCCTTCAGCAGCCTCACCATCCGCAAATTCGTTGCCGAATTCTTCAGCGTCGGCAAGCTCACCATCCTCCTGGTACTCACCTTCGGAATATTCCTCTTCACCCTCCATACCCTCCTCACCTTCGAAGTCGTCATCGAGGCCACGTTCACCGTCTTCAAATTCCCCATCCTCGGCAAACTCTCCATCCTCAGCAAACTCGCCCTCCTCAGCAAATTCCCCATCCTCGGCAAACTCCTCGCCTTCGCCTTCAAGCTCACCCTCCTCGGCATACTCTCCCTCGGCGTCCATGAACTCTTCATCATCCAAACCACGCTCGCCGTCCTCAAACTCCCCTTCCATCTCGGGATCAAACTCACCCTCACCTTCTTCACCTTCCACGTAGTCACCTTCCTCCTCGCCTTCCACATACTCGCCTTCTTCGCCCTCGGCATACTCACCTTCCTCTTCACCTTCAGCGAATTCACCTTCCTCCTGACCCTCCATGTACTCACCCTCTTCCTCGGCAAACTCACCCTCTTCCATATCTTCATCCAAACCACGCTCACCATCCTCTTCCTCATAGCCCTCCCCTTCGGCCTCCCCTTCAAAGGCTTCCTCTTCGACATACTCTTCTTCGCCTTCGGCGTACTCTTCTTCAGGGAGCTCCTCCTCTTCGCCCTCCGCGTACTCCTCTTCCTCACCCTCCTCCACATACCCCTCCTCTTCAGCGTACTCCTCTTCTTCACCTGCCTCAGCATACTCGTCTTCATCCAACCCCCGGTCGCCATCTTCTCCCTCAAGAAATTCTTCCTCGGCCTCTTCTTCCTCGAGGTACTCCTCCTCACCTTCACCTTCCTCAAGATATTCTTCTTCCTCCACTACCTCCTCCTCTTCGGCGTATTTCTCTTCACCTTCCTCATATTCCTCATCATACTCCTCCTCATCATCCCACCCAAGATCGTGCGTCATCCCAGGAGGGCCATACATTGCCGCAGCCGGAGTATCCAGAATAGCGTAGGTATTCTTCTCAACAGCGAACTTTTCTTCGTCGTCATCGTAAACAGTGAAAAGATCCTCGTCGTCTTCTTCGTCGAGGAACTCAGAGTCGAGCTCGTCTTCGTCAAAGTCTTCTTGGAATTCGTCGCCTTCTTGACCGGAGAGGTGCTCGTCGTTGTATTCGCCTTCTTCGAGGAGTTCTTGGTCTTCGGGGTATTCGTCATGGTTGGCTTCAGCGTCGGGGTCTTGCTCTTGGTCTTCGTCGACGAATTCCTGGGCCTCTTCGTTTTCGAGATCGAGGGCGCGTTCACCGTCTTCCTCGTCTTGAAATTCTTCTTGGCCTTCAAAGTCCTGCTGGTCGTCAAATCCCGGTTGTTCGTCGAGCTCCTGTTGATCATCATACTCCTCCTGGCCGTCCAAGTCTTCTTGAACATCCTCGGGATCAAACCCACGCTCGCCATCGTGTTCGAATGGCTGGTCGTCTTGGAGTTCTTCCTGGTCTTGGTACTCATCTTGGTTGTCAAAGTCACCTTCCTGATCAAGGTCCGCCTCGCCGTCAAATTCGTCCTGGACATCGAGCTCTTGATCTTCGAGGTATTCTTGCCCTTCCTCACTATCCAGGGAACGCTCGCCATCTTCCTCAAATTCCTGATCTTCAATCTCTTCTTGGCCTTCGAGTTCTTCCTCGCCATCACACCCTTGGTCCTCAACCTCGACTTCGCCTGGAAACTCTTCTAGACCCTCGAGCTCCTCATCATCTTCGAAATCACCTTCGGCTTCAAAGACCTCTTCAGCGTCAGGATCTAGCTCACCGTCCCCTTCTGGCACTGGGTTTTCCTGCTTGTGAAGCTCTTCAAAAGTGATGAAGTCCTCGGCGGAAGGGATCTCGAGTGCACCCAAGTCACCGGAGACAGTGTTGAGGAATTCGGCGTCAAAGGCTTCCTCCAGCTCTCGGAGCTCTTCCTCGG
Organism: Cercophora samala; assembly: GCA_030512305.1. Lineage (NCBI taxonomy): Eukaryota > Fungi > Ascomycota > Sordariomycetes > Sordariales > Lasiosphaeriaceae > Cercophora > Cercophora samala. Next base: position 22,123 of record JAULSY010000201.1, on the reverse strand, counting down.
ACATCTGAGGTTCTTCAGATTGAGCCTCGTCCTCCTCGTCGAGTGGCTCGTTGTCAAGTGGCTCGTTGTCGAGTGGCTCTTCGTCAAGCGGCTCTTCGTCAAGCGGCTCTTCGTCAAGCGGCTCTTCGTCAAGCGGCTCTTCGTCAAGCGACTGTCCATCCAGCGGCTCGTCGTCGAAGTGATCTTCTTCCACAGCCTCCTCGTCGATGGGTTCCTCGTGATTATGGTGCTCGTCTTCCCCTTCCTCGAACACCTCGTTATCAACAGGAACGTCCTCAATATTCAGCGAGCGTTCACCATCGACAAACTCGCTATCTTGCGGGGTGTATTCGCCATCTTCCAAGGGAACCTCCTCGTCATATTGTGCGTCGCCTTCTTCAGCGTACTCGCCATCTTCGACAGGGGCTTCTTCATCATATTGGTCGTCCTCATTCTCAGGCTGGTAATTTTCGTCTTCGACTGGAGCCTCGCCGTCATAGGAGGGCTCTTCTGAATACTCTTCGTCTTCAAGAGGGGATTTTTCGTCGTGGTGCTCCTCTTGAGGGTATTCGCCATCAGATTGGACCTCCTCTCCCACGAAATCTCCATCCTCGACAGGAGCTTCCTCATCGTACTGGACCTCTTCGTCATATTGGACATCCTCGTCTTGCGCATCAAGAGGAGGCTCTTCATCGTAGTCGACAGGGGCGTCTTCGTCATAGGCATAATCTCCTTCGTCAGCGACGTCCTCGGGAAGAGATCGCTCCCCATCGACCAAGTCCCCCTCTTCCGGCTCATATTGATCTTCTTGAGCGGGGAGGTCTTCGTCGTATTGCGGAGCATCCTGTTCGAGAGACTCGACCTGAACCTCCTCCTCACCATCGGTAGGCTGTCGGTCGTCTTCTGGAAACTCGCCGTCATTCAGGGCTGGTTCCTCATCGAATTGGTCATCGGCCACAGACTCTCGGTCTTCTGGGTTGTATTCTTCGGCGTAACTATCGTTGTCGACAACGGTACTGTCACCGATCTCGTCGTCGTACTGGGCATCATCAAGGGATCTCTCTTCCTCGGCGATGCTCTGCGCATCCGAGGCGTACTCGGCATCGTCTTGGGCAAGGCTCTCCTCCTGGCGATAATCGTCTTGAACCATACCCTCGTCATCAGACTGCACTCCAGCCTCTGGGAACTCATCCTCAATGGGGCTATCGGCAGGGGTTGAGTCATGGGGTGTATATTCGCCGGCAATAGAATCATCCTCCATTACCTCATCGAGATCGTCGGTGTTCTCGTCGTTTTCGGCGTTCTCCACGGGAATGTCGTCATCAGCCTCATATTGCCTTTGATCTTCGTCGGCAGGGTAGTCTTCTGATGAGAGGTCGTCTTCTTGAGCGTCGAAAGCGGCTTCCTCACCATTATCATCCGCGATTTGCTCGACATCAGAATCGTTGTGGTATGACAGTTCCTCCTCGGCGACCTCGTCTTCCGCGTTGTCATCGTAGGGGGTTTCTTCGGAAGAGTGGGCTTCTGGGATGCCTTCGCCGTCTTGATAGGCTGCCTCTTGATCAAGGGTCTCGTCGTCCAGAGGAAGAGACTGACCCCCGTCAACATCGGCCTCCTCATCCTCAGCCACATACTCTCCTTCCTCGTGGTCCTCAAGAGGCGATTCTTCTCCATGATAGGAGTCCTCATCAACGGCATCCTCACCAGGCTGCATTTCCTCGTCGTCGCTTCCAATGGAACGCTCCCCGTCGACACCAAAAGACCCAGTATCCGTTGAACCGGATTCCACCTCCTCATAGTTATCAGAGATCACGTCGTCTTGATTAATATCCTCGAAGCTGTCATTGTCTGAAGCCTGTTCGTACTGCTCAAGGTCCGAGACGACTTCTTCAACAAGTTCGTTCTCCGAGTTGTGGTTTTCTTGATCTTCAGGAAGCATCTCGGCATCGGAAAGCTCCTCAGTGTCTTCATCCTCAGCGAGGTTGTCAGAATCGCCAGCGTCAACTTCGTCAACCGGGAGATCTGTTTCAGATGAAGGAAGGGGGGATTCCAACGCCCGGTCAGCATCGTGTTCGGTCTCTTCGTCATTGGCTGTGTCGTCGGTAGTGGGAGATTGAGGCTGCAAAACATCATCATCGTCGATCACGAGCTCCTCATCTTCATTGGCCTCGTCTTGATCATCTTCGTATTGATCTTCGTGTTGATCGTCGTGTTGGTCCTCTTGACGAATCTCGTCTTGGTCAACCTCCTCGTCTTGATCATCGTCTTGATGAACCCCATCATGATCAACGTCAGCCTCCTCGTTTTGAGCATCATCCTCTGGCTCAACCCCGTCTTGAGTAGCCTCACCATGATCAACTTCTTCATCCTGTTCCGACTCAACGTCCTCGCCATGAGAAGCCTCTTCTTGACCATCATGCGCCTCATCTTCGTCGAGGTTATCCTCAACGGGCGCTTCTTGGTCAGAAGCAACCTCTTCATCTTCTGGGGATGCTGACTCGTCTTCAGCGATGAGTTGATCATCATCAGGGAGCTCGGGCTCTTCAGACGGCAGAGCACAGGTCTCATCAGCTCCGAGGTCACCGTCCTCTGAGATGACCTCTTCAGAGGGATCCAGTTCATGAGAGTCTTGACTCGGTTCGTCGGCATCGTCAGCCAGATCATCATCGGTAGCTGATCGGATATCGTCCGACTGCAAAGCAGCGTTCTCTTCGTCAGCGGCATCGGACTCAGCCTGATCAGATTGCGGTCCAGAAACCACAAACTCAAATCTTGGCTGACCATCATGAAGCTCGGGCTCAAAGTCGGGCTCATCTTCCAAAGGCGGGTTTTCTTGATAATAGTCATCAAGTGTTTGCCCGTCTTCCTCGTCTTCGCCGTACGGGATGGTTGGTGGAGGGTTGTAGTATGAGCCGAGATCGGCTGTTGTTTGGTCGTCGTACGGGTTGGATAGGTGTCGCTGTTGGTACACTGGGTGGTCGTCGGGAATGCCATCGTCGCCGTAGTCGCCGATCGTAAAGCCTGGTGAGTCTAATGGCTCGTCGCCTTCGACTTCTAGTTGTGGGGATGCTGGGGGTTGGTCTTGCTCTGTCAGGCTCTCCCCTGGCGGCTCTTCAATTTGTGGTTGCGGTGATGGCAATGGGGAGTCTGATGGTGTGGGCGGTGTTGATGGCCCTGTCGCTTCTAATTCCGACGAAATGGCGATAGGAGCGGGAACAACTTCCTCCTCCTTTGTTGGCTCAATGGTAAAGTTCTTGCTGATGCACGGATTTTCCCGTCTTCGCCTCCCATTTTTCCTCGGCCCATAGCAGTCGTCCTTTTTGTGGTCCTTCCCAGCACGGTCCCGATGCCACTCCAGGTTCCAATGCCATGGTCCTCCCTCAGCAACCTTCCTCCCATTCCACGTCCCGAGATAGATGCTAAACGGGCTGACAACCCAGTTCTCCTCACTAAATGGCGCGTTGCACTTCTTGCAGGCCGTGTCCTCCGCATAATCCGCCACCTTTGGCGCCAAAAACCCATTAAAAGCCCCGTCGTCATCAAAAGCATTGATGGCCTCACATTCCCCACACCTCCACGCCTCGGGAGTCTGATCAAACTCCCCCACCACCTTCTTATCACTCGTGGCAATCTCTCGCGACCCCGAAGAGTTCACAATCATGCAGTTCGAGCAGTTGGCAAAGGCATGGTCGCACTCCCCGCACACCTCGAGCGGCTTGAACAAACTGCTCGATGCCCAGCACCTGCAGCATTTCCGCCGCCCGGGCACGCCCTTCCTCTCCTCTTCTGTGAACTCCTCGGGCGACTTGGCGATAGGCAGGGAGAAATCCCCTCTCACAAAAGAGATGCCCGGTGCTTTTTCGACCAGGACGTTTTCGTGGTGGCCACAGGGCCAGACATACTCGATCAGGTTCGGGGATCGTCGCGTGGGTCCCATCTTGTCCTTCTGTGTAGTAGTCCCTCTTCCGTATGTCGGTTCGGTTTTGCTGTGTTATTCTCTCTCTCGTCGATAAGTTCGGTAAAAACCTGGCGTGTTAGTCACAAAGCAGTTCAACAACGGGATGAATGGCCCAAACCAAGCCAGGGTCATTCGGAAGTCGGAGAATATGACGAAAGGGAAAAAAACCAAAAGGTGCGACCGTGAAATGGCCGGGAAAAGAGTTTTAAGAGATCCATTAACATCAACAACAGCTCTGTTGTTGGGCTACACCTTGAGACGGGGGACGGTGGTGGCGATGGGTTGGGGCTGGTGGTGGGCGACCCGACCTGTCGGTTGCCCGTGGTCGAAACATTCAGAGGACTTCCCAAGAATAATCACGATTCGAAACATCGAGGCCATGGCTTGCTCTCTTTTCGGAATGAACAGCTGTGAGAGCGGCGGGTTGGCCCAAGTGATGGCCGTAGAAGTGCCGAGTCCCCTATCCAACCCTAACCCCATCACGGCGCAGTGAGCTTCGTGTTGGTCTGTCATCTTGGCGGTCGGGGCGAAGCTCGATAGGCGATGTTTGAGAACATGGCCGGTTCTTTTCGATGTGTCTATATCTTGGACGAGAACTTATCGCGACATGTTCGCCGGCAAACACTTGCTTGTGGGTTGTTGCTGACTGTTGGCGTCGTCATTCCAAGAGTTGATGTTGGCAACGAACTTGGCGGCTCTGGGCGGATCGAACTGGAGCCTCAGTGGAATGTAGATGTGGCCCGTGTGACGTTGATGTCCCGTCGGCAGATAAAGTCGGTCGTTTCGGAGGACGACGGCGATCATCCGGAGTGAAGGGCGATGGCAGACATCGTGTTCTTGTTCATTAATAGCGACGGCCGGTCGTTGGGTTTGGCGGCGCCGCCCGGAAGCCCGGCCTCTGTTCTCTCAGTGATGCACTGGATTTTGGATGTTGGTCAGCGCTGCCCCACTTCTGTTGTTACAGGGCCAAGGCCGCTGACCACAAAACATCAGCACAACATTCAGCGGTACGAATATTTGAACCGGTCCACATCCGACGGCATTATTCTTTTGACCTTGTCTTTCTCAGCGGTCGTAATCCTCTCTGTTTCACTGCACTCCTGCCGGCCATGTGGCACAAGAGTCAAGTTTGATGGTTCCAGAGGTTGTTGCGACTGAGTGTTTGCTGGCTAACAGATATCCACCCTGGCGCCGAGTTCCACTGTTAAGGCAATGACATGTCCACCCATCCACGCATCCGTACTCCAGTCCTCCCGCATCCTGACCCAAGAAATCTCATGTGAAAACGGACAATGACATCAGTAAGCCCAGGCTAGTGTTGCCACACCCAGATAAGCCACCGACATGTTGATATACCGCTCTTCTCCCCGTCTTGTTTGTCCTGCTGGTTCAGCATTCCCGTCCTCTTGCCATTACCTACCTCATCTACTGAACTAATTTCCACCACCACCTATTACATCGACACATCATTCACACATATCAACATGACCGCGCAAAAGACCACCGGAAACGCCGTCCCCAAGGCGGACAAGCTGAGCGACCTGTTCAGTCTCAAGGGAAAGGTTGTCGTCATCACAGGAGCGTCCGGCCCCCGAGGCATGGGCATTGAAGCTGCCCGTGGCTGCGCCGAGATGGGAGCCGATGTGGCCATCACCTACGCGTCAAGAAAGGAGGGTGCCGAGAAGAACGTCGCCGAGCTCGAGAAGGAGTACGGCGTCAAGGCCAAGTGCTACAAGCTCCAGATTGATGACTATTCCGACTGCCAACGGCTGGTCAGTGACGTCATCAAGGACTTTGGGAAGATTGATGCCTTTATCGCCAAGTAAGTCTTATCGTTACAACTTTCAGTTCATCAACCAGTATGCTAATGTCAACGACAGTGCTGGCGCTACAGCCAATGGCGGAGTTCTCGACGACTCCAAGGAGGAATGGGACCGAGTTGTCCAAACCGACCTCAGCGGGACAGCCTACTGCGCCAAGGCAGTGGGACCCCATTTCAAGGAGCGCGGCACAGGATCCTTTGTCATCACGGCCTCCATGTCCGGTCACATCGCCAACTACCCCCAAGAACAGACCTCTTACAACGTCGCCAAGGCCGGCTGCATTCACATGGCCCGCTCTCTTGCCAACGAGTGGCGCGGCTTCGCCCGGGTCAACAGCATCTCCCCAGGCTACATCGACACGGGTCTGTCAGACTTTATCGACCAAAAGACTCAAGATCTGTGGAACAGCATGATTCCCCTCAACCGTCCGGGCAATGCCAAGGAGCTCAAGGGAGCCTATGTTTATCTGGTTAGCGATGCCAGCAGTTACACCACCGGTGCCGACATTGTCATTGATGGCGGTTACACTTGCCGTTAAAGAGTTGGATGAAGGGTAAAAGGGGATGGATATTTAATGACATTTTTCGGTACATAGACAGGCTTTTGGGCCAAATTGCAAGTCAATATTTTCACCAGCAGGAGTACTTTCCGATGTGATTTGTCACCTGGCAACTCGTCGCTATTCCATAGATATGATGTCGAATAGAATTTCTTCAATCAGTAAGATTGTAGCAAAAAAAGAAGAAAAAGAATCGTCATCGACGGGAATTGAGCCCGACGTGGGGGTCGAACCCACAACCTTGAGATTTCGGAGTACTCCTTAAGAGTCTCACGCTCTACCGATTGAGCTAGCCGGGCAGGCCAACCAATGTTATTGCGTTGTCGGGTTGAACTCAGCAACCAAGTGAGAGCAGGGCTTCCTTGCATCAAGAACAATTACCTTCCCCTGGGACTCACACACATCTCACGTTCCAATTCTCATGAGCTTTAAGCGTATTCAGAAAAGTCTTCAGCGGTACGAAAGACTATTTATGTAACTGAGATATACCCGCATCCGATCAAAAAGATTCCACGCATGATGGACCTGTGATGTATTCACCAACCAGTCACAACATTGATACCTAGGTAAGCTAAGATCTCTGATCCCGGGTTCGTTTCCTCGTTTTCTTCATGACACATACAACCAACACTCGTTCCCGTTAGCGTGTCGTCGGATTTATTCAGCATACCTAATCATCAAATGCCGCTCAGCAAGTGGTGACACAAGACGGACTGTTGGTCCAAGTGATAGCTCTGCCGTGTCGGTGGTGCCATTTATGATCTCGAAGGGTGGGTGCGGAGAAGCGGGGGACTGCCAGCTGAGCTTCATGCACTGCGATATTCGGGACGTAATTCACGATGCCGATGCATAATGCGGGAGAGTATCTAGTTGGTAGATAGTTAAACGCAACTTCTCATCGAAAGGGACATGAGTTGAAGTAATACCATCATTTCACAACGAAAATTCTCTTCTAGCGCACAATGGCACTCAAAAAAGTCATCGTCGTCGGTGCCGGGCCCTCCGGTTTTCTCCTCACCCTCCTCCTCTCCCGAGCCTCCATCCCCGTCGAGCTCATCGAACAAACCGAAGCCCTCGACACGAACCCCCGCGCGAGCCATTACAGCCCCGAGTCCTGCTACGAGTTCGACCGCGCAGGCATTCTCGACGAAGTCAGAGCAGCAGGCTTCATCCCGGACGGGGTATCATGGCGGCGACTAGAAGGCGAGGACAAAAGCCGGCTGATCAAAATCACCAACCCACTCCTCAAGCTCGGGGAAGATGAAAACTCGGCAAGTTACAGGCACCGAATGGTCTGCCTGCCTCTGCATAAATTGGGCAAGATCTTGGAGACACATGTGAAGAATCAGCAAGCGGCAGAGATCAAGTACGGCTGGGAGGTTGTTGACATAGGGCAACATGAAGAGAAAGGGAAAGCCTGGGTGAGGGTTGAGAAGGCCGACGGAAGCACAGAGGTGCGAGAGGCGGACTACGTGGTGGGTTGTGATGGCGCGAATAGCATCATCCGACGGAAGCTGTTTGGTGACTGGGTCTATCCCGGGTATACCTGGGACAAGCAGATTGTCGCGACAAACATCTACTATGACGGGTTCAAAGAGGTTGACTTTGATGACAGTCAATTCTTTGTGCATCCTGAACACTGGTCAGTCTGGTCAACTTTCTTGATGACTGAACTTGTCGTCCACTGACTCTGGAATGACAGGCACATGGTTGCAAGAATACAGCTGGATGGGCTCTACCGCGTCACCTATGGTGAGATCGGTGGGCTCACCTATGACCAACTCAAAGAGAGACAACCAGCAAAGTTCCAAGCCATCCTGCCTGGCAACCCAACTCCTGACAAATACACGCTTGTCAACTTTAGTCCCTACAAAGTCCATCAGCGATGTGTCGACAAGATGAGAGTTGGACGCTTCCTGCTTGCGGCTGACGCAGCACACCTTTGCAATCCATTGTAAGCCATCATCTGGCCAAACACTTTGGGTATACAAGTTTCATGTATGACTGACTGCTGTGCCAAAGTGGAGGCATGGGTTTGACTGGAGGCATTGCCGATGTTGGGAGTTTGTATGACTCTCTTCGCGGCATTCACAGCAACCAGGCCGATGACTCTATTCTTGACAAATACGACGAGATCAGGAGGAAAATCTGGCACCAAGTCATTGATCCCATCTCCACCGAAAACATGCAACGACTATTCCAGTACGCAAACGCCGATGAGTTTGTCGAGAAGGATCCGTTTTACAAGTTGATCAAGGAGATGCAGGATCCTGACAGGAAGCTTGAGAAAGGCGGACCGCCAAATGCAAGTGTCTTGTTTTTGATGACCGAGTAAGATCATGAGTCGCTAACACTGCCCAAACAGCCCGGGCTGCCACCACTGACATACGACATGACACAACATTATTTTCACTGAGTCGCATAATCCCATTGTTTTTGACCGAGAGCACGGTGTCTCAGACACTTACGAGTTGCTGGAATTGGCGCCTCAATGTCTTGGAAATAAGCCCCAAAGACCCGGTTCCGGAATGCAATTGCCTTTAGCCGGACGGAGGGAGCATCAGTCACTGGTAAAAGCTAGCCACCGTTCTGTTTGGGAAGGTCGGAGGTTCAAGCTATGCCAAGTCTTAACGGCTGGTCGCATAGCAATGGGTGAATCCTGATATGTAACTGTACCGGGTAACGTTGAGTGGAATGCGGGGAACATCAGAGACACGGTGACGATCTCCATATCTGAATGCATCATCAAAATGCAGGATCCCGATTTTTATTTTCACGTGCCAGACAGACATGGGATGATGATTTTTGTTCTTTTTCTTCGCGGTCTACCCCATCTCTCTGGTGATCCCAAACATCGCGAGTGTCAGCTTGCGGCACAAACACCATGCGCCTCCTACAACCGTTGACCGTTGGCGTCTCTCTTGCCACGAACCTGCATTCGGTCGCGGCCGACCCGTTGGTGTTTTTGAACGGCCAAGTCAGGGCCATCCCGTCATGGGATCTCCAGTCATCAGCGAAGATTGGGAATAATCTAGCGGCGTTGTCGAAACCAGGGGTTGACACGTCGTCATGGCACCACATCACTACATCCAAATGCACGCTAATGGGGTGTCTGATCAACGCTGGAGTTTACAACGAAGCGGATCTATTCTACTCGGAAAACCTCAAAAGAGTCGATGACAGACAATTCTCGGTGCCATGGACATACCGAAATGAGTACTCGTTGGAGCCTGGTGCTGGGAAATACTTCTTCCTCAAGACCCATGGAATCTCTTCGCGAGCTGACATCTTCCTGAACGGAAAACAAGTCGCGTCAAAGAATGAGCAAGCAGGGTCGTTTGTCGGCAAGAACTATGACATCACCAAGCTGGTCGGCAAACAGAATGCTCTTGCTATTCAGGTGCATCCAACAAGCTACTACCACGACTTTGCGCTTGGGTGGGTGGATTGGAACCCATGGCCAGCCGACAACGGGACCGGTGTGTGGAGGGATGTAGAGGTCAAGCAAACTGGGCCTGTGGCACTGGAGACGTTGCGGATTGTGACAAAGATTGGACCGACTGTTGAGAGACTGAAGGACCCAGCGACTGTCACCCTCAAATCTCGGGCTCAGAATTTGGAGGACAAGCCCATTATTGTTACAGCACACGGCTCTGTCTTTGCGCCCTTCGGACGGAAAGCTCCGATAACATGGAGCAAACAAGTCACCCTCCCCCCACGATCCATCACCGACATCGTCCTGGAAACCACCGTCCCCGACCCAGCCATCTGGTGGCCCAAGCAATGGGGCGAACAACCCCTCTACAGCGGCGCCCTCGCCATCACCGTCAACAACACCCTCTCCGACTCCATCACCCAGCAATTCGGCTTCCGCAGCGTCACCTCCAAGCTCAACTCCCACCAAGACATCACCTACATCGTCAACCACGTCCCCTTCCAAGTCATCGGCGCAGGCTACACCCCCAACATCTTCCTCCAATTCGACCCCAAAAAATGGGAAGCCGAGCTCCAATACGTCCTCGACCTCGGCTTCAACACCGTCCGCCTCGAAGGCAAAAACGAGCACCCCATCCTCTACGAAATCGCCAACCGCCTCGGCATCTTCCTCATGCCCGGCTGGGAGTGCTGCGACAAATGGGAGTCCTGGTCGTACAACCACGATCTATTCCTCAACCCACCCCCCGTCTGGTCCTCAGCCGATTACACCATCGCCAACAACTCCATGCTCCACGAAGCAGCCATGCTCCAAACCCACCCTTCCGTCTTGACCTACCTCATCGGATCAGACTACTGGCCCGACGAGCGCGCCACCCCCATCTACCTCAACGCGCTCAAACACTACGACTGGCAAACTCCTGTTGTCGGTTCGGCCTCGAAGAGGGGGTACTCCCCCCTCACGGGGCCCTCAGGCATGAAAATGGAGGGACCATACGACTGGGTACCGCCCAACTACTGGTACGAAACCGACACCCCCCGCGCGGGCTCAGCCTTTGGCTTTGGGTCTGAGCTCGGTGCTGGGGTGGGAACACCCACCCTGTCCTCCCTGAAGAAATTCCTCTCCGCGTCTGACCTTGACGACCTCTGGAGGAGACCGACGAAACCGTTATATCACATGTCCCGGGAAGGGTCAGAGTTCACCACTACAGCCATCTACCACAGGGCTCTTTCTGCGCGCTGGGGCGCCCCCACGTCGTTGGATGACTACCTCATGAAGGCCCAGATCATGGACTACGAAGCCACCCGGTCCCAGTTTGAGGCTTTTGCCATGGGGTGGTCCGCCAGGAGACCGGCGACGGGGCTGATTTATTGGATGCTGAATAACGCCTGGCCGAGCTTGCACTGGAATGTGTGGGATTACTACATGAAGCCCGCGGGCAGCTACTACGGTGCCAAGACGGGGGCGAGAAGGGAGCATGTGGTGTATGACTACGTCAAGAAAGAGGTCTGGATCGTGGATAGGACGGTGGATAATTTCTACCGGGAGAGGGAGGTGGAGATGCAGGCTGTTGGGTTGGATGGGAGGGTCAAGTTTGCGAGTTTGGTCCAGGTGGAGAGTTTGCCTAATGGGGGCGGGAGGGTGGCGGGGTTGTATGGCCCGGGGGCACTGGGGAATCTGACAGAGAGTGTCTTTTTGCGGTTGGTGCTGAGGGGGAGGAATCCGACTCAGGGTGATGGGGAGGAAAAGGTGCTGAGTCGGAATGTGTACTGGTTGAGCAAGGATTTGGACCGGTTGAATTGGGGGGCTACTACCTGGTTTGTGACGCCGGTGGATAGGTATGCGGATTACAAGGACTTTAACAAGCTGGCGACGGCGGATGTGACGGTGGGGGTGGAGAGGAGAGGGGAGAAGGAGGTTGTGGTGAATCTGGAGAATCGGGCGACTGTGCCGGCGTTTTTTGTTGGTCTTGAGTTGTTGGATAGGGATGGGAATGATGTTTTGCCGTTGACTTGGGAGGATAACTATGTCACGCTGTGGCCGGGAGAGAAGATGAGTTTGGTTGCCAGGTCGGTTGGTGAAGGTGTGTGGCAGCCGGCGAGTGTTCGCGTGGGCGGGAAGAATGTGAAGGAGATGCTTGTCAGGGTCTATTAGGTTGATTGTAACACAGGCAGGATTTGCCATTTCCAGGCGTTTGGTAGTAGACAGAGTTGGCTACCTACTGAGATTTCTGTGAATGTTTGGTTTGTTGCTCGTGACTCAGTCAAAGTTTGACCTGGACGATTTTCACATCCAGTCCATTTCAGACATTTGAATGGACACTTAAAAAGGGTTGCTTTTTGCTGTTCTGTTGTCTTGTGAGAGGTATGTTTCCTTCTACATGCCGCTCCGTGTTACTTCGACCCACACTGGCCTCCCAATGAGGGAATACATCAAGATGCGAAGGCCGTCTGCCGTATCCTCTTCTGCCAATTCCCCATCTCTGCCCTTCCATTCACCTGATCCTCTCTCGGGCGAGCCCAGTCATCAAAGTGGTTTGCCTCTCTCCAAGCTCAGACCCACCTTTGCCGTTGATGTCTCCGGAAGTACAAGGCACAATGGAGCGCTAGATGCAGAAACGGAAGTCATAGTCGAGATTTCTGATCTCCTTGAGGACCCTTGGGCATCAACCATCCTTCCTTGGAACCATAAAGCCTCCCCTCCATGTACTCGTCAGGATATCAGCAAGCTTCGGTCAGACGGAGGAACAAGGCCGGCTGCATTGTTCGAGAATAAAACAAGCCAAGGAGTGCTCGAGAAATCTTCGATATGGTTTCTCATGACGGATGGACAGATTTTAAAGGAAGACGTTCAACTATTTTCGAAATACTTTCGCGAGTGTGGTGTTCACGGTATCGCTGCAGTTGTCATTGTCTTTGGATACAAGAGGAAGCACAGCCCAAACAACTGCAATGTCTCAGTTGGCATTTCTGTTTATGGAATAGCGCCTCACGCCCTTTTCTTGTTTCATGATATCCCAACCGACACCGTCTCGGTTCTTGAGGCAAAGGGTCGCTTTTTGGAAATTCTTCCCAAAGACCGCCGCCAAGCTGCTCGGTTGCGTCCGGACACGCGATGGGAGGATCTGGTTCAGATTACCTATGATGACTTGGTCAAAGTGTCCATTCCCAACCCAGAATTGCCAGATTCACATACCCTCATACTTCCCAGCGGCCAGACAGTTAACATGGAAGATCTCTACAACCACAAGCTGCCACCACAGACGCTTCTAGATCTACTTGGCTCTGACACCGCTCTTGACGCCATTTTCATTGCTGCCCGAACAACAGGCGAGGACGAAAGGCTTACCAAAGCCCTCAGAAAGGCGCTGGCGCAAGGAACTGACCTTGCCGAATCTGGCATCAATCTCAGCATTGTTTACCTCCGGACCATCCTCCAAGACGCATGGAAAGCCAGCGGTGCCGATTATCTTCAGAAGCCCAACAACATGTGGCTGGCGCTAAGGCAACAAATGTTCACGCAGACGATTGACATCGAATCACTGAAGACGCACTTGCGACAGGAGCACCGAGACACTCGAGCGCGTGTCAAGGCTTGTGAAACTTCAGCACAATCGGTCGCCTATATCGAGAAGGTAGTAAAGGCCAAGGAGGAAAAAAGTTGGCATGCTATGCCTAGTTCTCTATCGCCCACCTCATCCGATGACTTCGTACAATGCACCCCTCCCCGTAGAGAAACTACAAGCCCTTCCACGAAACCGCCAGAGACACCCAAGTCATCCCAACTTGAATGCGTCTCACCCACGTTGGTGACGGCCACCTGGTCATCGACGCATCCCTCTTCGGACCGCGATGACTTCGTACATGTCAATCGCGTAAGCACTGTAAGCCCGGACAAGAGCGCCATCCTGTTGCGACCCAAATGGGACCAGGTCAAGGTAGAGGCGAAGCACCTTCATCAATGCTGCCTTTGCGGTGAGCATGATTGTTTGCAGATGTTTTTGCTTCGACCCCATAGAAACATGTACCTTGCACCCTTCATTCTTCCGATCACCTGTTGCGATGATTGCTTCGCCGTCTTGCACCAAATGGGAAAGCTACCAAACGGCGAGGATCCCATTACAGAGGCTCTGCCGGACCTGCCGTTCCTACATGTAGACGCAGAAATATGGAAAAAATGGTTGCCTCCCTTCGAAAACGTGATTGACCGCAAGGCTTTGTTGTCGGTATGGAAAGGACCCAAGGAGATACTAAGCGATTGGTTGGGATACCCACTCGAGAACTTTGTTCAGTTGGTCCGATTTTTATCGGTTTACTTCCACGGGCAAGAGCGCGGCGCGGCAAAGGGGCTCACCATACTCATTTGGCAGAAGTTTCTTTACGAGTTGGTGGATACACAACTGAAGCTCTCTGTTCAGATAGGACGCCTGGAAAGCCTCCAAAAACTGCAAAATTTGCTGGCTCGTCTTCGTTCTCGCCCACTCGACGGGATCCGAACTTTTCAAGAGATTCAAGATACTTACCTTGTGCCCCAAGACAAGCTTGTATGGTTCAACAACTGTTCCAACACATTCGGCAACTTCTTCGAGCCAACAGCATCTGGGATGTTTGACTGCGCACTACTGATATTTCTCATTTTTCTGACAGACAAGTTGGAACTCGCCGAGGATCCTTCCTCTCCATCAGACACGCGCGAGGTTTTGCGTAAGCTAAGGGAGTACATCGTGGAGTTAGGTAGAAAGTACAGAGAGTTGGGCATTGACATTTGTGGGGAACCGGACAAAATAACGAATCAAGAAGTCCGAGGATTGATTCAGCTACTAGTCCAGGCAAAGCATGAGATGGACGGCATTGAATTTCCACATAGGCCAAAAGACCATTGACAGCAGCACGCATTGATAGAGCTTTCGTAGACCCAATTAGGTACCCGATCATTTTGATACAGCTTTCCTAGGTAGATTTGATGCAACAAGGCCACGAGTGCTGCACCACCGTGAAAAAGGCCTGCCATTTCCACTCTTGCCTCGGGTCCACCTTTGAGATGTCGTAGTCCCTGACCAATGTTGCTGCAATCTTGCTCAGTTCCAGCCTTGCGATGTGCTGTCCCGGACAGGAGTTGTACCCATAACCCCACTGTAACAACCATACCGGTCAGCAATGAAGACTTCACAGCATAAGAACAAGAAATTTCACTCACAGGCATAAACCACCTCTCCAGTTCCACTGCATCCTCCCTCAACCACCTCTCGGGTTTAAACTCCCCCGCATCCTCCCCCCATATCTCCTCCGAAAAATGCATCACCCAAGAATTCACCGACAATATCGTCCCCCCCTCAAACCTCCTACCCCCAATCTCCAACCCCTCCGGCCCCACCACTCTCGGTAAATTCATCGCCACAGGCGCAAACATCCTCAGCCCCTCCTTGAGACAAGCCTGCAAGTAAACCAACCTCCTCGCCTGGCCCCAGCTAACCACCCTCCCCTCCCCTCCTCCTTCCCTTTCTTGCAAATCCAGCACCTCCCTCCTCGCCCGCTCCCAAGCCCCAGGCGTCCGAATCATATAATACACAAAACTCTGCAGCGCGCAACTAACCGTCTCACTCGCCGCCCCGACCGTACTCACCGTCACAGCTTGCACATCCCGCCAACGAACCCTCTCAGGGTATTTCTCCATAGCTCTAAACCAATGCTCCAGACTATCAAACCTCGCCTCGTCCCTCTTGTCCCTCAACCGTGTCTCCATCGCTTTGATCGTCGTGTCAAACAGGTGACCGTAAGGCAAGATGTTAAGCCATGTCACGAGTGGGTTCCCCAGTAGCGCAACGTGGACATAATAAAAAAAGGCCATGGCAGAGGCGTACATGGACAGGTAGTACCCGTTTGCGATTGCATTACCGACGTCGGTGCCGGTGGCCAGGAAGCCGAAGGGGGAGGAGAAGAGGATTTCGCCTGCTAGGTCGAAGGTGGTGAAGGTGAAATACCTGTCAAGATGGACTTCTTTCCCAGAAGTGGCGAAGCGATCTAAATGGGAGAGGAGGAGAGAGATTACATTGTCGAGTTGGGGTTCTGAGCGAAGGATGTTGGTGAGGGCGTAACCAGAGGCGAAGGCTTTGCTTTTTTCGGTTTTTTTCTTGGGGTCGGTGATGGCCATGGGGCTTTGAAAGCGGTAGTCTGGTATGGCCGTCATGCGGTACCAGTGGCCCTTTTGCAGTTGCGCGCCGAGGATCTTTTTGATGGCGTCGGGGTGGGAGACAGAGACTTCATTGTGGGCGAGGCGGACGAAGTGGCCGTGTTTTTTGTGGAGGGAGACTAGTTGGATGTTTTGGTCGCCTTTGAGGATGTGGAGGATGTGCCAGAGGCGGGAGATGGAGGCGAGAGGGGGGCCGGGGATGGAGTGGAGGGGATGGAGGAGGCGGCGGTAGATGATGATGGAGAGGAGGGTTGCTGAGAGGACCTGAATGGCGAGAGGCCAGCTGAAGGTGATCCCGTTGTTTAGTAGGAGGTCCATTTCACTCCGAGTGCTTAATAACCTACAAGAGACCAGGACGGAGGTCAAGGTCAACCTGTCAAGCTTCTACTGTGACAAAAGCTTTAAATGTCTCTCGAGATTCCGAGTCGCCCAATTTTATCATATTGACACGATAACACTCTTCAGTTAGGTACCATCCCGGAAATACCTTGCATAATGTTTCATCCAAATGGGCAAACCAAATCACAACTATTGGTATGATTCGGAGAGTCGGAGGGTATGGGTCTCTCGGCGACGCGCGATCGTCGCTGGACATGCCCAAATGAGACACAGCAGCGGCAGCATGGCGATGGTGCTGACAGTGGACACCACCTCACAACTCACATGTCAGCTTCAACACTAGTATCGGGGCAAATCGCACGGTTCGAGACCACGGGATTCGAAGATTTGTGCTCTGTTAGTGACATCATCAATACAACGCTGGAATACCTTTAGCCCCTGAACCCCTGAACCCCGTGAACCTACAACTATCGAAAAATGTCTGCATTCAACAAACTGAACGAAACCTTAGGATTGGGAAGATGGCTCTTTGGACATCGAGGAGTGTGGCAAGGCTATCTTGGGAAGTAGATACAATTCTAGCTCTCTGCTATGGACTGAATACCATCACTCTCTCCCACAGTCTCCTTCTCTTTCCCCCATTGATTCCCCTCCTCCTTCTCCTTCAACCACTCCCCCAATTTCCGCAGCGCATACTCATCATGCTTCTTCTGCGAATGTCTAAAAGTCTCCTCATACCACCCCGGCGTGCCATAGGACTGCAACCTCTGCCCATACAGCGCACACCCCCCAAAGTCAATCAGAGCCGGCATCCCATCCCTCATCATGATATTCTGAGGATCCAAGTCGTTGTGTGACAGCTTCGTGAAGGAGTTCTTTCCAGACGTAGTCTGTGCCGATGAAGTCGTCCTAGTAAGCCATTCCGGGGAATTTGACCATCACCACAAGTCCAGGTACGCATTGTCACTGTTCAATTACGATCAGAAAATGAGGCTAAAAATACAGGAACTACATAATGTTAAGTATTTATAACAAAGTTGGAACATAATGCCTCTTCTCCTTCTCCTGGCTCTCAGTCAAAGTCCATTCTATTCTGCAGAGCTTTACGTGACTCTACAAACCAGTCCCGTATGCCCCATTCCGCAAACTGATCGGCCTCTTTCTGCAAACTCGCGAGGAGCTTGTATTTGTTCAACGCGTGAGGGCTGCTGGACTGTATCACCTGTGTGAGCAGGTAATCCCACTTCCTATCGTTCCTCGAATGGTAGGGCGTCCACTCCAGCTTCGCCGCAAACAAGCACTCCCTAGCCACCTCTACAACTTTGGCCGTCGCGGCCTCGGCATCCCCGTGGCCGAGGTAGCAGAAGTCCCAGGCCTTGGCGGCATACGGCAGTAGGGCCCTGTCCAGGTCGTCGTGGGTTGCGCACGCCTCCCTTGTGATCTTGAGGTAAGTCCTGCGGATGTGATGCTCGAGGATGACTCCACCGCGGGACTGCACGAGGCACCTCACTGACGGGGGTGTTTGCTCTTGTATCACAGGGGTTAGTTACCGTACGTAGTCCATACAATGGGTTGTTGTTTTGAGGGGGAATCAGAGGAATGTATATGTAGGTACCGTACCGGTGGGAAAGTCCTTTTCGTAAACATAACGAATCAGTAGATCCAGCTGTGTTCTGGCAAAGTTGAGCTCGCTGGTGACTACGTCCAGGTTGTCTCGTGGTGCGTTGGGGTTCCACAGCCGGGTAACTAGCTCGACATAGGCTTCACGACGGGCGGGCCCATACTCGTGCTCTACCTTTCGGCGCTTGTGCACTCTTTTGGGGCTCGGACTCGATGTAGAATAAGGGGACGGCATCTTTCAAAGCTGAAAAAATACTGTCTTTGGGATTCTGACAGGGCTCATGAAATTCTGCAAGGTAGGGGTGTAATGTTGTGAAGAACCGAAATGCAAAGAACAGGGGATTGCTAGTAGTTTATTGCTTGGACATTGGCAATCAGGTGTAAGACAAAGGCTAGTGATGAAGGTCTTCAGCGCGGGATGGAACAAAGAGAGGGAGTAAGGTGTGTACAACAAGAGCAGGATGACAATGAATACGATTTTCCAGTTCTTTAGAATGCTATTGATCCATAATTCTCTCTGGGTACCGAAAATGGGTCGGCAAAAGCTCGTGTTCTTATCCCCCTTTCCCTACTACACATCATCCTTTACAAAAGAGGCACAATGTTGTCCAGCTTGCAAATGACCTTGATCAAAGAAATCACCACCCGCAGCAGATTCAACTGCAAGTTCAAGGCCTCCAGCGCGTTTCTTGTGATGCCTGTCAGCCATTGGGACAATCGATACAAAGAGCCGGGAACATACTTGACAATTCTCGGGTTGTTGGTACTAGGCGACGCGATCCGCAGGAGCGGGAGGGACTCAGGCGACCTTGGCAGAACAATGGAATCGGCGCGCTCGGATACTGTCGCCAGGTCGATCGACCCCGGTGTGAGGACCGGGGCAGCAAGGGCAAGGGGTGACCCCACGGTCAGGAGGCAGGTCAGAACAGTGGAGAGCTTCATCTTGGGAAAACTTTCTTTGGTCAAACAGAATGTTGATTTGTCAGGAACAAGATAACGCTTGTAGGCCATTCAACGGGGATCAGTCCCTTTAAGTAGCTAGACTCCTTTGCCTAATCCCGGAAGTTCGGCAACATGACTGGTAACATGACTACAGCTGTAAGATTCAGAATAATTCCATAGAGAATGCTTGATCGTTCAGGTACATTCAGTGGGAGGGTTAAAATCATGTCTCGGAACGGGCCGTTCCTTCCACGGTCATGAAATGCTATGGCATGCTCGCGAAATATGCAATTTGTGTTATGCAAGTCCCCTCATTCCAAAGCCAAAACAATATCCCATACACTTGAATAAATCACTAGGCACATTGTAATTTCAAGGATTTGCTTACGAATATCAGGGTTCTCCAGTCGAAGGAAGAAGACAGTGTCATGTTGAACAGTGAGCGGCTGTCCATGGGCATGGACACTTGGTCTCTTTTAGTATGGGTTACCTTACTCTATTCCAGCAATTCATATATATTGTACACAACTATCTTGTTGACACCTCCAATCGCCGTCAACCCTCCCTACCGCATACACTCAAGGGAACGAACCTAGCACATCTCTTGCAACCTCTCTCAGAAACCGGTTCGGGCCCTTGTAGCCCTTGTACTCATCTACATACTGCCTCGCCGACTTCCCATCCTCATCCACGGCTCTATCCAAGTCCACACCTGTCCCAATGACCATGGCCAGACACGCTTGCCACCGCCTCAATTGCTGTATTTTAGTTGGAAAGTCCGCGGTCCCATCCAGACGATCACTGAGGTCTGCAACCCCATGGCAGATCTCACGCACGTTTTGGAGGAGAAAGATCACGGGCGTCTCCCCGTCCCCGTCCCCTAGATGGTCCTTGCAAGCAGCTCCGATGATGGGGTTCCGCAGTAATATGGCAAGGACCCCGCAGTCTAGCCTCACACTCGCCTCTCTGACGTAGAGATGTCCAAGCTTCCAGCTGGCTGCCTTGTCGACAGTCCAAGCGCCACACATAACCTCGACCGCAGCGCTGTTGCTGATGCATATGGCGTACTGGACCGGGTCTCGGCAGTGTGGGTATTCTACCCAACCAGCCAAGCGGCCGAGGTTCTTGCTTCTTCCAACACAGCACTTGTAATGCTGCAGAAGGCCGTCGGGTGATTCTAGTACCGGGCTGGTTGGTGTTGCTTTGACGCAGGTTGGAAAGCCAAGACTTTGCTTCAAAAGCTGGGTGAGGATCTGCGAGCTTGTATCCTCCGCCTTGGTCATGGAGACTGCGAGGAGGAAGGTCTCTGGCCGCAGGATCCCTTCCATTTTCAAGTCAAGAATACCTTGGATAATTTGCAGGTCAGATGAGAGAACTGCTTCTTCTAGACAAACCGTGCCCATCAATTGCGATGGGGTCAGACCCGTATCGGGGGTGCCAACGCCTGGCATCAACCTTTTCCAGGAGCTGGTCTGCACCGAGGCCAAGGGACCAGATGTCCCTTGCCATCTTTGTAAAGTATTCTTGCTTGACTCCTTTGCATGTTTGGTGGGTGCTCGACGGCGCACCACTTCCGCTGTAACAATAGCAGTTGTCATCCTGACTGCTCTCCAGTATTGGCACCGGACCCAGGGAGCACTCGCGCAACAGTGCCAAAGTCCACGCAAGTGCGGTGGGGCTCCCCATGGCCTGGGAGTATGAATCTCCTGATTTTCCTCTCAGAGACGAAAAGAGGTCGAACCAGTCCGTCGTTCTGAAGGGGCACCAGACGGTCGTGGTGCTGGCAATCAGAGAATATACCATGACCTGGTATATCCAGAGGATGTCGCCAGCCGGTGGCACCATGTCATAGCCCAGAAAAATGTCAACGAGCTGGTAGTCCTGCGCCCAAACTGCATGCTGAAGGGGAGACCATGGCCAGGTCCCAGGGCGTGTCTCTGCGGAGCCGGAGGCACTGCTGCACAGCAACCACCCCTCGTAGTGCAGCGCCAGCGGGTTGGAAGACACTGTTGAGCCCGCCTGAACCAGCGAGAGCGGTGGGATCGGCATTGGGCTTGACCTGTCGCTAGGATCGGCATTGCGCCCCATGAACATGCGCGCCAGCTTCATCTTGTCCTCCTCCGCCAATTTCCAGCCTCGGCCGATGCCAAGTCGGGACTTTCTGTTCCTGCTTTCAGTATATCTACAATATTTCGAGGGTATTGCAAGACGTAACAGTGCCGAGTCGCCGCCAGCAGGATTGATGGTCGCGCCATGTTCAAGAAGTAACGCAACGCACTTTTGCAGACCTCGACAGATGCCGGGCTGATCTCGGGTTTTGGACTGCCGTGAATCGACGTGAAACAGACAGGCACAGTGACTGTATGCGAGAGTTGCGACCAAGGCTGTGGTGCCGTGGACGTCGGCCTCGTTAACTGATGCGCCGTTCTGGAGGAGATATTCGACGATGTCTGGGAGACTGGAGATAAATATTCATGTTAGAGACCACGCTGAGAACTCAAGTGTATTGGGTTTGGCATACTGTTGTGCCGCGGCCACGACCAACGGCGGGCTTTTGTACACAGACGTCATACTAGCCTTCAAACTGGCGCCTGCACGAACCAGCGCCCGAATCATTCCCTCGCGTTGGTGCTTACCTTAGCGGGTCTCCCTACTCCTCTACAAGGCTTGCGCAAGGCTTGCATAGAGCTACAAGTCTTACTAGGTTTATTAGGCTTTCTTTTAACGTAAGCCTTATAGGAAAGTTAAAACTTATTAACTTATAAGTAAAATATAGTTTATATATTTACGCTTTATCGTTAAAATATATATTTATTTAAACCGTTATATTAATTAACCTATATACTATAAACCCCCCTCCCTTTCCTTACCTCCTTACCTTACCTTACTTACTTACCTTTACTTTTATATATATAAATATATATACTATTATTACTATATCTTTATTATAAATATACTATATTTACTTATTTATATTTATTATTATATAAAGCTATTATAAACTAAAACCCCTATTATATATAATTAAAACCTTTTAAAACTTTCTATTCCTCCGTACTTAAATCCTTCTATAAAATAATACTATTAAATATCCTTTTTTTACTAAATCCCTTTTAAAATATATTAAATCTTCTCCTTTTTATATAAATATATTATAATAATATAATAATATAGTAATAATTAATAATAAATAAGGCTACTTAAATTTATAAAAATATCGTTAATTAATTATTAATAAAATAAAAACTATAAATATTATTAACCTAATTAATAAAAAT
>JAULSY010000200.1:0-38156 GCA_030512305.1 Cercophora samala | reverse complement strand
AAAGTTAAATCGTTAATAATATATATAAGTTTTATAATTTCTTCGAAGTATTTAAGAAGTTTAAGATTATTTTTTATAGTTTAAAGGTATTATATATTAATTTTTTAAATATATTTTTAATAGGCTTTAAATACTTTAAAATTACGGTTAAAGTAATTTTAAGCTTTTTACTTTTTAATATATTTAAAGTCTTTAATAATTATAATAATAATTTTATAAAAAAGCGGTTTATAATTATCGAGATTAATATAACGTTATTAATCTTAAATAATAACGTAAATATCTCTTTTAAAGTTATTTTAATCTTTAAAACCGTTAAAGAAAATAACGCTTTTTTCTTTTATTATTCCGAAATAGTTTATAAGGCCGTTACTTAATATTATAATAACGTAAGGTTATTATATTTCGTAAGGTTAATATAATAGTAATAGCTTTAATTAAAGTATAATAAAACGATAGTCTAACTATAAATTATTAAATTTAATATAGGGGTTAAAAAGTATTTAATTCTAGTATTATACGAGGGAGAGAACCGGGTGGCTGGTTAAAGCCGAACCTAGTGGCTTAGGTCCTACTACTAAGGTATTAATTTCCTAACAGCGGGTCCCTCTAACTAATTTGACACAGGGCACTGCGCATTGCGGTACGGAACACCACGTTGCGGCCGTCATCTGGGACAAGCGAGTCTGGGCTCTGGGGGAGCTGGGGAGGGGGGAGGGGGGTGAGGTGAGGCGGGGGGGGGACTGTTGGACCGTGCCCGGCCCTTGCCTTTGCTGGATTTCCGGGGTTGGTGCTACATAGGAGTGGTGGAGTACATCTATTGTGGGGTGTGAGGTAGCACACCAAGCACAGTTGACACCTCTTGTGCTGAACGAGATGGTGTTGCTGTGAGACCCCAACGCCTTTTAGGGCTGTCAGAGGCATCAGGTTGCGTCTATCGGTAATCTCATCTCATGTCATGTCATCTTTCTTTCTTTCTTGAAGAGCATCTCCAACTTTTGCTCACCGCTTTCCGTCTTCAAAGGGCGGGAGGTGGTCAGCTACGAGAAACACACGAGGTGAACTCGGAAGGATTCGAGATCCATTGATTGGGGGCAACTGACAGATCAAATTCCAGTGACAGGAGTTCATGTTTGCTACACACATTGTGACAGCCTCGGAGGTTCAGATACCCCCAACGAGAATCAGGGAATCCTTCATGGCGTTTGTCCCACCATCAAGTGCCTCGAGTTACCGCCAACGCCCCGATGGATGACCAGTCCGAGAACGCCTTCGCACCCCTTTGCACCCGGTCCACGTGCTTATCAGCATGACCGACCGGAATGCTACACACAAACCCAATGGAATTACTTGCAGCCGCCTGCAGAGTGTGTGCAGTCGACGCAACGAGAATGCGGTGAAGACGGTGCGATGCTACCCAAGTCATTGCACCTGACGAACTCTCACATCGTCGGCAGACGGACGCTCGGGTCAACGAGAGCCCAACGGCAAGCTTGAGCCGAACCGCTGCCCTGGGTCCAATGGCAACCTTTGCCAGCAACTGACAGGAAACAAGCCTCCAAAGTCCCTCTCCAAGAGACCCGTGCCATCTTTGCCGCACGCAGGCATAGACAGGAATCGACGGAAGACGCGGGATTCCATGTTAATCGCGGCAGCCGTTGACCAAAAGGGAATAATCCTCCCTCGTCCCCATCACCATCACCAAGCTGTGACCCGTCACCCGGTGCCCGTCACCCGTCCGGACCAACAAACTGTGACGCCTTCGGATAGCCCTAGCGCGAAATACCCCAATGGCCCTGCGTGGTGATCCACCAATCCGCCTCAGCTCCCTGGCAGCATCCCTCCATGTGCATGCAAGGTGGGGTTGACGTCGTCTTTGTCTTCGGATCAGAGCGAACGGCCAGCTCCACGTTCCCGGATACTTAACTGAGAACAATAAAGCTCCTAAACCATGTCGCCATCGTCGGGACATCACAGCCCGACCGGTTTCACTATCTCTCCCACGTGCTATCTTTTGGCGAGGACATGGATTGTTTGCCCCTTGCCATGCACGCCCCACAGAGACCTTTCTTTTCCGGGGCTACGTAGTTGACAGAGCCAAGTCGAGAGAAATAATAAGGAAGCCTTATCCCCCCCCCCTTGGAGCTGCCACGCTACCAGTTCTCCGTTCACATCAACCGTCCCCCCATGCCAAGCCACTGGACACTAGACGTTGACGCTTAGGCACCTGGACCGCATATAACTTCTGACTGGTTCTCCCCAAAGGCTTGCTCCTCGCCGTTGCCATCCATCTTTGTCACTGTCTGGGACCCAAAAAGACGTTGGCACCATGGCGTCTGTAAAAGCGTTTCCTACCATCAAAAGTATCCGGTCCTTCGTCATTGGCGGCGTAGGCTCTGGTATGTGAAAGCCCCTGAACGGTTGGAGACAAAACGGCTGGCTAACCAGATTGCAGGTGGCGATTACCACAATGTCAAAGGTGGTCATTGGTGAGATGCTTGCTCTCTCATGGCCAGTGGCAGTTTCTAACTTGTCTTCAGGCTCATAGACAGCCCGATCTCTACACCGTGCTCAAGATGGGAGAAATACCGAGCATCGCGGACGAGCTGGGGCATCAATGTCCTCGGCTCTTTCTTTGTCGAAATTGAAGCCACCGATGGCACTGTTGGCTTTGCAACTGGCTTTGGCGGTATGTCAACATGGCCCCCTTTATCAGACAGAGATGAATAATACTGATGTTTTTGCAACGCAGGCCCTCCGGCGTGTTGGCTTGTCCACCAACACTTTGAGCGCTTCCTGATCGGAGAAGACCCTCGCAACACAAACCACCTGTTTGAGCAAATGTACCGAGCGTCCATGTTCTACGGCAGAAAAGGTCTCCCCGTTGCCGTGATATCCGTCATTGACCTCGCGCTCTGGGACCTCCTCGGCAAGATCCGCGGCGAGCCCGTCTACAAGCTCATCGGCGGCAACACCAAAGACCGCATCGACTTTTACTGCACCGGCCCGGACCCCCCAGCAGCGAAAGAAATGGGCTTCTGGGGCGCCAAAGTCCCGCTGCCCTACTGCCCCGACGAGGGCCACGTCGGGCTCAAGAAGAACGTCGAGTTCCTCCGCAAGCACCGCGAGTCAGTCGGGCCAGACTTCCCCCTGATGGTCGACTGCTACATGTCGCTAAACGTGCCCTACACGATCGAGATCGCCAAGGCGTGCCAGGACCTCAACATCAACTGGTGGGAGGAGTGCCTCAGCCCGGACGACACGGACGGCTTCGAGCAGATCAAGCGCGCGCACCCCACCGTCAAGTTCACCACGGGCGAGCACGAGTACTCGCGGTACGGCTTCCGCAAGCTGATCGAGGGGAGGAACCTGGACATCATCCAACCAGACGTCATGTGGCTTGGCGGCATGACAGAGCTGCTCCGGGTGGCCGCCATGGCGTCGGCCTATGACATCCCGGTGGTCCCCCACGCGAGCGGGCCGTACAGCTACCACTTTGTCATCAGCCAGCCGAACACCCCCTTTCAGGAGTACCTGGCCAACTCGCCCGACGGGAAGAGCGTGCTGCCGGTGTTTGGCGATTTGTTCCTGGATGAGCCCATTCCCACCAACGGTTTCCTGACGGCGGCGGACCTGGACAAGCCGGGGTTTGGGCTGACGTTGAACCCGGCTGCGAGGGCGAAGCTGATTCCGAGCGCCTATCTTTTGACCATTCCTACGAATCCGTTGCCCCCACCGGTGAATGAGGAAAGGAAAGAGGCCAATGGTGTTAATGGGCACCACGTGGAGGGGGAGTTGGCTGGGAAGGCCAAGGCTTGATTGGAACATATCCCACACTACAGAGGTGCATGAAGGATGATTGGATAGGAGTTTTTATCTTGGGTATCTGCACTACGATAGACATTTTTGTTTTTCTTGTCTACATTTATCCTACCATTGAATATCAGTTCATCTTTTATATTTCTTTGGCAAGCATGATCCTTGAGTATTCTCGTTGACAGGTGTGCTGACGTCATATCCATCATGGTGTCTCAACGGCTTCAACCGTCTATGTGTGCTCTTGATCATGAAACGATAGCCAAACAAAATCTGAACCCGGTATCCGGATACTCTGTGCCGTGTGCGTCTCCAAATTTTGATCGATTGGGCTGTCCCAAAAACAGAAAAGCATTTTATGCAACGTGAAGAGGGGGGGTCTTTGTCCCCAAGTGGGATCGACAACCTCGCTGTATTTAACCCCGAAGCCATGAGGTGGGGCAGAGGGGGGGGTTGTGGATCCTTGGATAAGGACCGCAGGGGCAGGGGTGATAGTCAGCAACTTGTAATATAATATGGATTGGACTTGTACCGAGAGTAGGTACTATTTCTGACAGGACGTTGGATGGTGGCTGTTTTGGGGGGGTGGTCTACAGAGATCATGATATGTTGTTTCTTACTGTTGAACATGGAAGGCTGCCGTGATGGGAGATATGGCGGAGAGAAGAGTCCACAGGGAGAGGTTGCATCTTGGAATTTACCCCGCGAGCCGGACGGGATAATTGTGCAAATGGCGGCGACCCCTCGTGAGTTTGCGTGTCCAGATGGGCAGGCGGGAGGGAAGGAAGGCATGGCACATTGTTGAAGGTTGAAGCTTTGTGTCACGGCGGCACAGCTTACCTCTGCTTGCTCCCCAAACATCACCACTTCGGCCCCCCCCACCACCCACCTGGCATCTCCCATATCACCACCAACTCACTTTGATTACGGTAAACTCACCTCTCCCGTACCCATCAAAGCCTCTATTTCACCATGGCCCCCACCAACCTCCTCCTCAACAAAACAGCCATCATCACGGGCGGCACCACGGGCATCGGCCGCGCCATCACCCTCGCCTTCCTCGCCCAGGGCTGCAACGTAGCCGTCAACCACCTCGCCCTCCCCTCCGACAGCCACCACCTCTCCTCCCTGCTATCCGAAGCAGCCGCCCTCCCAGGAAAAATAGCCCACCTCCCCGGCGACGTCCGCGACCCAGCCACCGGCCCCGCCCTCGTCCAGTTCGCCCTCGAGACCTTCCAAACCTCCCGGCTAGACATCTGCGTGTCAAACGCTGGCATCTGCGCATTCTCCCCCTTCCTCGACATCACCCAAGACCTCTTTGAGAAAACCGTCCGGACCAACCTCGACGGGGCGTTTTACCTCGTCCAAGCAGCTGCTCGGCAAATGGCCTCTCAGGAGCCAAAAGGGGGCAGCATCATTGGTATCAGTAGCATATCTGCCTTGGTAGGGGGAGCAGAGCAAGCTCATTACACGCCGACAAAAGCGGGGGTTTTGTCTCTGATGCAGAGTGCTGCTTGTGCTCTGGGGAGGTATAATATCAGGGCCAATGCGATTCTGCCGGGGACGGTGAGGACGCAGTTGAATGAGGAGGATTTGAAGGAGGGCGGGGAGAAGGTCAAGTATATGGAGGGGAGGATTCCGCTGGGGAGGGTTGGGACGCCGAGGGATGTGGCGGGGCCGGCGGTTTTTCTGGCGTGTGAGGAGTTGAGTGGATATGTAACGGGAGCGCAGTTGTTGGTGGATGGGGGGTTGTTTGTGAATTTGCAGTGAGCTACCTACCTTAGGTACCTAAGGGGATTGCTCAGGTGGGCAGTGAGTTGGAAGATGATAGATAGTATCCGTATCACAAGGGTACCTAGAGGTGTTACAGTTGGCCTTGTGTATAGAGACAGTGGTACAGACCCGGGACCTGACAGGACCCTGATGTCTCTCATCCATCGGTAAAAGATATTCGTAGAATATCATGGAGACGGGACCTCGGTGTTTGGCCAACTCACCTTACATGACCCGAGGCCACACCGCTCTTGGCTTTCTCACCGTTGATGGACCCGACAACAACAACGTGGCTGCCGCCAGCAAGCCGAATCCACATGCCAGGAAAAGCCAGAAAGAATTGGAATTCCCTTGAAATGCACGCAGTGGAGAGTGACAAAAACGGTGCAGCGAATAATGGACGTCGAAATGACGCCCGTTATGCATGAAGAATTTCTCTTCTCTGGAATGTGGGGGATGGCCCCTCCAAAAAAGGTTCCGTCATCGCGACAGGGGCCGAGAGGTGGGTCCGTGCCTGGCGCTGGCGTCTTGTCGCTGTTGTGCTGCCCCCTTCCAGAACGCGGTCGGGTCGGGTCGCATGTGTCGGTCGCGGTCGTGGAAGTCGTCCTGTCGCCGTCAGGGCCATTGCCATTGGCTGTGCCCGTGTTGGCTGCCCGGTATGGCCAACCTCCTCGAGACACTCTTTCTTGTCTTCATAATTATTCCCTCCCTCGGGTCACCACTACACCCGTCAATCCACCTTCGCCATGTGTCTGGCGCATCGTGACAGCATCACCCACAACAGTCTTGCCCTGGCTTTGACGGACCGGAGCGAAAACCCGGCTAGCGCACTGATAGCGCCGATAGCCTTTTTGACCGCCCCTGGCCAGCGTTGTCAGAGACTCCACCGGTTGCTTGGGAGCCCATTTGGAGACTTGGAGTTCATCTGCTGGGGGGGTCGGCAGAAGAGAGATTATGTGATTGTCCTTTTTTGCCCATCACTATACTCTACATACAACCATCAGAAACAACCCCTGGGATAATCGCTGAAGCCATCGCCGGTCCGTGTCAGAGCCTGCGAAACTCCCACCCAATCCATGCGCTTTTCTGTCGCGCCGGGGAACCTCCTTGCGCAACACTCGCCTCTTTTTCACCGTCATTGACACCTGCCATCCCAATCCGAAAGGGCGGTAGCGACTATGCTGCTACGAGTAGCATCTGTCTCGTCGTCCCCGTTACCACCACCACCACCACCACCAGCAGGCCACTATCACCCCTCCTTTAGCCATCACCGCCTTCCATCTCTACTACTCGTATAGGTGCTGGAACCTGGCACTGGCATGGCAACAAGCTCCGACCCGAATCCCGATCCTCCACAACCCCCGCTGCCGAGAGACACAGACACTGACGACACTAATACCGATAATACTATGGGCATCGTCGACGTCGTCAAGTCCCCGCCGCCGGGCGACGACATCCGGTGCTGCTGCGGGAGACAAGACTGTGTGTACCTGAGACACAACTGCTCAGTCCTGCTGAGCGTCGAGCGGGATGTCCACGCGGCAGCCAAGATGGGGCAGGTACGTTGTGTGGTTCCCTTTTGTGCTTCCCGCCACATTCCTCTGTGACACCTTCTCTTTCACCATCCGCTTTCCTTTGTGTCTGCTGCCCCTGCCCGCTGTCTTTCTCGAGGGGTCATCGTGTACCCATCTGTCTGCCTGTTGCCAACAATGCATTCTCGGGACATTTCACACCTTTGCTCTGCAAACCACCATGGATGACCCAGACGAGACAGCCCCGGCGCATGAGCCAGATCCAGATCCAGAGCTCCAACTCGAACTTGAACTCGATCTTTACTTCCCTTCGCAGACGCTAACATGGTCGCTCCAGACGCTCCTCGTGCGCCATGAAGCCTACATGGCCTCTGCCGAAAGGGACAGAGCCGAGCTCAATGCCCGGATCGAACAGCTCGAAGCCGAAAACGCTGAGCTCGAACGCAAGAACCGCGAGGTCAACCACGATAACCACAATCTACGAGACGAGTTGGACCACCTGAACGATACTGTCAAGGATGCAGACACAAAGATAGAATTTTTGGAGAGGACGCTACGAGATGCACAACGCGAAGTACGACGGCTCGAAAACGCAGCGGAACGAGCGGCCGGTCTGGAGAGGCAGATTGCCCTGTTGGAAGAGGAACAAGCGACATTACAGGCCGCCGTCGTCACCACAAAAGATGAGGCGCGGACGGCCATGCACCGCTGGAAACAAGCCGAGAAGGGGCTCAGTGACTTGCAAGCACAGCTAGAACGGATGGAAAAGGAGGCGAGGGAGGATCGCGAACGGCATGTGGAGGTCATCAGCCGCATGGAAAGGCAGCGCCTCATGGAGAAGGAGCTCAACACAGCAGCTGGGAGACTTAAGGGCGCCGCCGCGGTGAGGTCGATGACTGATAGTAAGAATGGCGGCAATGTTGTGTCTCACTTTGTGCGCGACCTCTTGCAGGACAATGCCAACCTGCAGCTGGGAATGGCTGAACTCCGGGAGATGCTGGTCAGCTCCAACGACGAGATCCAGATGTTGCGAGAGCAGCTCCTTTATCACCAACCAGCTCCACCAAACGAAATCGAAAGAGAACCCGAGACACCTGCGGAAGAAATGCCCCAAACCGGCACCTCGCCCCAGTCACTCCGGGCCGAGCTAGAGAGACACGAGCAGCCTACATCGCCCCCGCCGCCGCCTCGAGTCTCACAGCAATTACATATTCACCATCATTACCACGTCACCCACAAGCAGGAACTGAAGAGGATGAGGAAGAAACGACAGGGGATAACGTCGGGTACTTTTACTCCACCCAAGATGTACTCTGCCCCATCATCCCCGGTCACCTCGTCCATAATGTGGCATCGAGGTCCCATGAATGGGAATCATGAACCACCAACACCTTCAGAACACCATTGGTCTCAACATGACGACGAGAACCCATCAGAGTTTGGACATTCGTCAGAGATCAGCTCCCCACGGTCCAACAACCGCAACTCGGTGTTTGACCGCATGGTGGACGTATCTTACCCCACATCACCCACCACCAGCCTGGATCCCACATCCCCAGCATGGAAGAACGCGCATCGAAAGAGGACCTCGGAATGGTCCACACGCAGCATCGGTACGGCCATGTTTCCTATTGACGCATCATCTACCTGGAACGGCCCGCCACCGGCCAATCCGCATCCGTTGACCAACTTTGTCCGGTGCGGCGAGCGCTCTCCCAGCACACCGAGACGAGTCCAGGATGACGGGACACAAACGTATTCTGACGCCGGTAGCACAGACGCAGGGGTTCTCATCTCACCACACTCGAACCAGTTTGACTCTAGAGTATTACAGCGCCCGAGAGGCAGGTTACGCCGTGTCACGTCGCAAGAATCCATCATGTCCTTGTCCAACGGCATGGACATTCACACGCTTCAGGCTCGGCCGAGTCAGTTGGCGTTGAAGCCCATGGGGTTGAGTGCTGCCGGGACGAATCTCAGCGAGGTGACTGCCTCGCCTACTCTTACGAGTGGCAGCACAGATGGAAAGCGAGGAAGTGTCTTTTTGAGGGACAACCTCGCGAATCAGCTTCCTGCGAGGAAACCGGCCAATCGGACGGTATCGACTCCCACCAGGTCTGGCAATGAAAGATCACACCATGGGATAAGACGGACGCCTTCTGCCCTGGGGCGGTTGGTGTCTTGGCGCCCGTGGGGAGGGAACACGGCGCCTGCGTCACCTGAGCCGACGACACCCAGTGCTACACCACCGCCCACTTTGATCACGACATCGACAGCCATCCCGGCGTTTGGGCTGGCGGTGACGAGTCCGACGGTTTCGGTGTCTTCTGCGCCCAGGAGTCCGGAAGGGAGCGTGAGTAGCTCGGGGACGTTTAGGACGCCGGGGATTAACCAGAAGGGGGTGATTCCGGGGTTTAATGAGTATTGGACCAAGCATCAGGTTTTGAGGAAGCCGAGGAGCAAGGTCAGTTTGGAGGGGGACAGGTTAGGGGCTGTGGAGGAGGGAATTAGGGAGGCGCTGGAGCCGATGATGGAGGAGTGATTATTGGGGGAAAAGGCATTGCTAAAGGAGTTTTTTGGGGGATTTATTTCTTGGGAAAGGAAACAGAGTATTTTTTTGGAAGGGGAACTGAGGTGGTTTGATATGTTTTTCTTGGAATGGGACCGAAGAGGAGGTGGAATACATTTACAAACGATATCCAAGGGGGCGGGGTGGGCGGCATTTGTACCTGAACAGAGAGGGGGTTTTATTGTTTGTGGGATTGGGGTGGCTTTTTTGTGTGTTTTTCTGGGTTTTTCAACAAGTTGCATAGCATTGGATGGGAGGGATTGAGTGGATGATGAGTGATGGATAGGATATCTACCTAGTTGCATGGTGTATACCCCCTTGATGGAAGAAGGACAACCGAAAGAAGTTTGATACCTAGCGGGAGGAAGGGAGAGGAAATGTATATTTATATATACATATGTATATTTGGTCTGTTGGGTGGGATTCATTGCTGTCTTCTTTAGTGTGGACTGGGTAATAAGTATCTTTGTAATTATTGAAGCGGGAGAGGCGGAAAAGCGGCATTGTTAAGCGACTGTTGAAGGGGGGCGATGGTGGGTGTAATAAGAAGAGTTCTTCATATTGTTGTGATTTGTGAGATTTGTGAGATTTGTGAGATTTGTGAGATTTGTGAGATTTGTGAGATTTGTGAGATGGTGAAGAAGTAAAAGTAAATGTCAATGAAATGAAAGGGAATTGGGGGTTTTGGCGTTGATAATGTTTAAAGAGGGTTAGTTGGAGGTTGGGCTGTTTTGTTATTGAGACTTTTGATGCTAGGTGTTGATCCGGGGTGATTTGGGGACGATTCTGGCTGTGGCTTTGGTTTTTGATTTTTGACTGTGACTACGAATTTCACTAATTTGGCTACGAACCTGACTTTGACTTTGATTATCACTTTGACTTTTGACTACGGTAGGTTTGACTTTAACTTTGACTTGGGAATAAACTTTGACTTTAAACGGGTTACCATTTAGGCTCTGTTATTGATTGAACATCTAGCTAGTCATTTCATTGCCTACAAGATGTCCCACCCAGATGCATCACCCCCATTTAGTGAATTATCAAGCTCGTAGGGAATTTAACGGGAGTGTATCTGAAGACAACGTTGTGGCATACATGTATACCATACCTACCTACACTGCGATAATATTGTATCATTTGTATGTGTAGATGGTGATAAAAAGATCTCCCCCATCTGGGCAGGCTTCACCCGGCTTTTTCTGATCACAGCTTCCAATATCATCTCCGGCATGTGTTTTCGCAGAACGAGTGTTGTGGATAGAAATAAAAACAACAATCCGGATACGAGACCCGAAAAGCACGAGTCTCGACCCTTACCCCCACGCACACACCATTCGTACCTATGTACATAATTGCAATGTTTGTAGCTATTGTCTCAAAATCCAGACTTTTCCCCCCTGTTATCCCCAAAGCGGCTCCAATATTGGCAAGATCAGCCACGCCACCAACAGCAGCTCACCAGCTGAGCTCAAACTCAACTTTCAATATTTAATTAATGCCCACTCGCCATTGGACTGGAGCCATGGGCATCCCTGTCAGGGGGTCGCCAAAGCTGGATGGCCCTGCGCCCGGCTCAAAAATCCGAGGAATGGCCACTTCGTCGTCTGCGATTCGGATTTTCCTCCGTGACAAGCAGCTCTTTCTCATTCCTCGCCAAGGATCATGAAGTTGGATGATAGATAAGGTAGTTAGGGTGAGCTCCACTGTTTACCGCGACAAACCTCGACAAGGCAACCGGCAGGAGGGTGTTTATGGTGAACATTCGTGCGTCCTCCGGCTTTTTTTCCGTTTTCATCACCATGATCGCAACCAACTCTCCAACAATGGGTCCCAGCATCAGCGATCTGATCTCTCCTCGGAGGGTGCGGGTTTGGGTTGCCTTCACGCTGACATGCGTCGTTCTGCTGCTCTTCGTGCGCCAAAGGGAGACGGTGGCGGAATGGAGCGCCCGACAACAACCACCATCGCCCGACTCAATCGCAAGTCTAGGAGAACTAGAGTTGAAGGAGGCTCGCAAAGATGTGGTCGATTGGTCAAAGTTCGCCTATCTCCAGTACGTGACCAACAGTCACTACCTGTGCAATTCAATCATGCTGTTCGAGCAGCTCCACCAGCACGGGAGCAAAGCGGATCGTGTGATGATGTATCCAGCGGGGATGTTCGACCTTGAGGATCCAGAGGCGGCCGCACAGGCAAAAGGCTGGAAGGGTCATGATATCGAGATGCTGATGAAGGCGCGGGATGACTTCAACGTGAAGTTGGTGCCCGTATCGGTGCAGCATAGAGCGACAGCGGATTGTATGTTTCATGTCTGGCGAAGTCCTTGTTTGTATGTGCCTTGACTGACTGCCTCTATAGCCACATGGGCCGAGTCCTTCACCAAGCTCCTGGCCTTCAACCAAACACAATATTCCCGGGTTCTCTCGCTGGACTCGGATGCTGTGTTGCTGGGCTCTTTGGACGAGCTGTTCACCCTCCCGTCGTCTCCAGTTGCGATGCCACGGGCATATTGGCTGTATCCCGACGAGAAAAAGCTGGCGTCTCACATTATGCTTGTCGAGCCAAGCACCGATGAGTTCCAGAGAGTGTTGGACGCCACGAACGAAGGCGGTGAGGACGAGTATGACATGGAGATCCTCAACACTTTGTATCAAGACAGCGCCTTGGTGATCCCACACAGACGGTATGCTCTGCTCACGCAGGTGTTTCGTTGGGAGGACGGCGAGCACGCCAAGTACCTGGGAAACGACCGCGAGGAGTGGGATCCGGTCGAGGTGTTCAACGAGGCGAAGTACTTGCACTTTTCAGATTGGCCGCTACCAAAGCCGTGGCTGGGAGTGGCCGATGACTTGCGGGTGAAGCTCGAGCCGAAGTGTCGTGTCAAGGACGGCCTGGAATCGTGCGTCGAGAGGGACATTTGGAACGGAATCTATCGGGATTTTCATGAACGACGTCAGCGGGTCTGTGGTTATGCGATCGATCCGCCTGAGGAGGTATTGCATGGGGAGAGCGTGTTACACTGACGGTGTCTTGATTTAGAAAAAGCATTGGGTCGGAGTTTTTGACGGCAGCACGGGACGATCGTGGGTGGAGTTGGCGGGACAGGAATTGGCCGAGATGGAAATAATTGAGAGAACTTTTACATGGCATTGGTTGCTCTGCTCTTTTGGGAATGACAGCAGCAGCCTCTCAGGCATCAAAGCGTTGACAGAAGGCTGGCTGGCCTGAGCCTTTTGACCCCTGACCCATACAACACAACAAAACGCATCGGACCGACAAACTTGACTGCCGGGGACGGTCCGATGGTGCAACTGCCGCCTTGGCCAATGCTTAACCCAACTATCGTACGATCTCTTTTGAAGTTCATGCCAAAGACCAAAGCGAACAAGCAGGATACCGGCAAGGCGCCATGAGAAACACGACCTCACTTTCATCGACGACACTTCCGCGGACAGCCAGCGGTGAGATCTGCCAATGCTCTCACACAGATCATGCACGACAGTCCTATTTTGCCCAATGGGAATATCTCCTCGAGCCTGTGCGCTGAGACATGGACGTTGTCCCGTTGGGCGGCCCACGGCGCAATGCAGGCACGTGCAGAGACCGATGCTCGCAATTACCTGCTGGATACCTACTCGACGTCCGTGGCACGGCAAGGTGCCGGGGAAAAGGAAAGTAGGAACACTACGGCAAGATACCGCGTCACGTAGGGTACGCATCAGACATTCCACCCATCCCAAGATGGCTGCCAGGAATTCGTTGCCGTTGATGGCCGCTCAGTGGAATTCAAGGGCAGCTGCGCGTTCACATACACACCATCCCCCTTCCAACCACGCATACCGTTGTTTTCAGCGAGACTGTCCCATCAGCCAGACCATCATCGCCCCAAGCAAACTCTCACTGACGTCGTCGAGATGATGATCATAATGATCAACAGTGCAGCTGTGTGGCTACCAGGCGATTGACAGGTCGCATGCATTCACAGATGAGGTCCTCACGCGAGAGACATGCCCCTATCCGACGCACTCAACCCGTAGGTAGGGCTCCTGTGGGGAAGTCCTGATGTCGATCAGGGGGGATTGGATGGAAAATTCCAAGTTTGACGGAAAGGGATAACAAGAATAAAAGGGACAGTCTTCTCTAGCCAGCTCTTTTCTCATTCCTCATCCCATCATCATCATCACACTCACATTCGTTTTTTTTTTCTACCTACCCACACTCTCTTACAACATAAACAACACCACAGAGTCGGTCAACATGCGCTCCTTCATCCCTCTGCTCACCCTCACCGGGTTCTCGGTGGCTGCTACTCTGAGGCCCATCAGACAGCGCCAACCAGTCTTTGATGACCTGGTAGATACTCTGAGGGGTCCCAACTCCGATTCTGAAGGATGGATCCCCGATCCTTGGAATGATCGCGTGTCCTCCACCACCGATGGCGCAGCTACTGCCACCGATGTCCCCACTGTTATGCCAGGGACCGATACCCCAATTACTGTCCCGGATGTCACTGTCCCGGATGTTGCCGATGGTGACGACACAGATGGCGGCAATGATGACGGCGGTGACGGCGACAACGATGGTGGTGACGGCGGTGACGGCGGCAACAATGGGGGCAATGATGGTGGTGACAACGGCGGCAATGATGGCGGCAATGACAGTGGTGACGGTGGAAACAACGGTGGCAATGATGGCGATGATGGCGGTGACGATGGCACTGGCAACGGCCCCAACACCCCAGTTACCCTCCCCAATATCCCTGGTGACAACAACGGCGGTCCCGTAACCCTTCCCAACCTTCCCGGTGCTGGCAACCCCGGCGCTGGTGATGGCACCCCCATCGCTGTTCCCGACCTCACTGGCGGCAACCCTGGTGCCGGCGGAGATGATGGCACTGATGGTGACAACACCGATGGGACTGATGGTGACAATACTGACGGCACTGATGGTGACAACACTGATGGCACCGACGGCACCCCGGGCGACTCTCTCACCACCCTCCCCGCCACCCCTATCACCGCCCCTGACTCTGTCCCCGTCCTCGTCCGCCCCATCAACGGCAGCGTCCCCATCCGCTTCCCCGCCACCCCCGCCGCCGGCCAAGCCGAGAGCTGCCTCTCCTCCGAAGCCGCCGAGGTCATCGTCGACGCCTACGTCCGCATGATCTCCAAGTGGAACGACGAGGACGCCTACTACCTCTCCGAGAGCTTTTACGACACCTCCGACTCGATCAACTCCCTTGCTGGCATCCCCCTCGGCACTGTCACCTTCCCCAGCAAGGAGGCGTTCATTGAGCACCAGCATGTCATGCCTGATAACCTCCCTCTTGTCATCACCCACAAGATCGTCGACTGGTATGTTCCCCTTTGTTTTTATTGCGTGAGAATGGTTGCTGACGATGATGATGATATAGCACCGAGATCACCCTTATCTGGACCGCCACTTTCGCCGTGCCCCATGTTCAGGCCAAGCCAGTCAGGGGCATCGCCATCTTGAAGACTGTCGGCGAGCTGGAGGACACCGAGTCGGAGTATGTCAAGGGGGAGAATGACTACATCTGGAAGATTGGGGGGCTGGATGTGGAGTTTAACAACATTGCCTACCTGCAGAATATTGGGGGGAGCTGTGAGTTTCCTACTGGGCCTTGAGGGGTTCAATACCTAGGTTATGGGATAGCAACATGATGGCACGAGACATGATTGGCTTGGTGGTTGGGTTTGTACTAGCTGCCTGAACGAAAAAAAGAGGGGTGATGGGGGGAACATGGCGGGGGACAAGGCGCTTTCGATTCTAGATAGGATATAGTTTTTTGGATAATGAGGCTTTAATTTTACACTTGTGGTGATGAGATTGGCCGGTCAAAGCATGGTTTGTGGTATTGTGCCTTTGCTGTCTGCCATTGACCTCGTCGGATAGTTGTATATTTCTCCGTCTTTTTTTTAAAAAAAAGATTCTCTTGCTTGCTAATGATACTAGGCACGCTTTCTTGGGATGGATACCTAGGATGAATTGAGCGTGTACAACTCCCCGTATTCCCATGTTGGCGTGTTCCACCTGATCGTTGCTCTGAGTGAATGAATGTTCATTTAGTGAATTGCTCCTGTATCTTCGTATATAAACCCACCAAGGCTTCATACATCTCAGAGCTTCCTCCAATGTCCATATTACTAGAACACAAGTCAACCCACCCATCGCATCATGGTCAGCGCCAATCAAGTCAATAGTATTGGTGACGCCATGATCGAGTTTCACCTTCATCAGAAAGCAGGTCTGATTCACAAGATTGAGAAACTTTACAGTCAGCTGGACGCCTGGGGACTGGAGGAGGCCCAACTTCGAGCCTCGGGTGAAATCAACGCTGAAAAGCGGGCACACTTTAGGCTCTTGAGGTAAGTAGCCATTTAACATCTATCAAATTGACCTCCTACACATGGCTAACCAGAGCTGGGATTGCATTGAACTATAGTGTCAACCAGTACGCAAAGATTGATAGAGCCAAGTCGGACCTGGAACTTCAAGTTGCCGAAATCAAGAAGTGGAAGTTGATAAGAGGATGAGAGCTTTACCTAAGTACAGCTGGTGGTTGGAATAACCATAGGTCGGAGGTCCCTTGGTGGTGGGCAACTGGATATCAGAACTACTGGATGTAGCCGAGACAGAAACAAAGTGTGGCAAACGAAAAGTTGGTCCAATGGCAATCGTGTGCTGCTCTGGTTTGCTTGCATGTGGTTAACTGTCATCAGGTGCAGGTGTGTTTGCTTCTTCGTCGTGACTCCCACGCAAGGTAAAATGATGAGCACCTACTTGGTCTCCCATCCTCCAACGCTCACTCATTTTCTGACAACTATTTACTCAACCAACAGCTGGAAATCTGATGAGCCAAACCCACCCTCTCAGCAGCATCGACAA
Organism: Cercophora samala; assembly: GCA_030512305.1. Lineage (NCBI taxonomy): Eukaryota > Fungi > Ascomycota > Sordariomycetes > Sordariales > Lasiosphaeriaceae > Cercophora > Cercophora samala. The sequence goes on along the minus strand of JAULSY010000200.1, from coordinate 21,557 downwards.
AATGCCTACCATGACCCAGTTCAACAGCCTTTGCGATGCGATGACGGAGTTCCATTCTGCCCAGATCGCCTTGCTGAACGAGGAGCTTGACAAGCAGAAGCTTGCAAAGGTTGTTTTGGAGACACATTTTCATACGCAGGACTTCGACCACCGTTTCCGACGCATTAACGACCCGCAGATCCGGGCCTTTCTTGACGCTCGGGACGTCGTCATAGGATACCTGTATTTGACTTTTCCCCCCTTTCCCCTACACCCCCGGGTTACCTATCTTGAGGCTGACCGGTCTTGGACATTTGGCTAACTGAGGTGCTCTGTGATACCACACATTTAGTTATTATTTGGATCCAAAGATCAGGCAGGCGGAATCCGAAAGGGATCTTCACATGGCAAGGAAACAAATGTGGAAGACCTTGCGACGATGAGATGGATAGAGCCATGGGTACGTTCCTTGATGGTGAAGAAAGTCGTCTAAGAATCTAATAAAGCATTGGGGGAATGCAAAGAGGGTATGGGGCGCACGGAATGATCAGGGGGGCAGAAGACGAGAACCCGCGGTTTGCAACTGTTATTAGTGGAAAGTCAATTCACTTTACATAGCGCTCAAATCAGAACCTTACTCAGGTTGGAATCCCCCCCCTCCCCCACTCAAGACCGCGCAATGTGTGTTTTTTGTACCCTACCTGAATAGCTCACCCCTATTCTGGCTGTTCTTTTGCCAAAAGGGGGCCAGGCTAGCAGCAAACCCTCTACAGCAACCAACACCACCACTCACTGCCCAAATGCCCACCCAAGCCCATCTCAACGCCCTGTGCGACGCAATGATCGAGTACCACGCCGCTCGAAGAGCGTTCCACACCTGCAAACGACAACGCTACTCCGGATGCATCACCCCAGCCGTCTGGGCGACACTGTATTCGTCGGTAAAACATCGACGGCCCAGACGGCTGAAGCAGTGGTTCAGGGATAGGTACCGGCACAACTACTTCCACTATCTAGAGTACGACTTTTGATTTGCACTGTCTTCAAACCCAACCATTCCAGCCACCGCCCTATTTCCGCCTTGAATGGTGCACAACTAATCACGATGCGATTACACGTAGGAAGATAACCAGATACGGGGGCCTGAAGAGTGAATGCCGCCGCGCTTATCACGCTGGCGAGATGAAGAAGTGGGAGGCACTAAAGGCTTAGGGACAGGGTGGGGGTACTAGTTGGAAAAGCAGAAAGCAAAACAAGGTATAGTACTTTGGTGATCCCAAGGCAGGTGGGTAGAGATGGCGAATTTTTGACAGGTGGTTAATGGCATGTGGGGGCTTGCGTAGATATGAAGTGGAAGAAATTGATGATATAATACTGCATGGGTTTGTGTTACTTCATCGCCCATGATACGAGTGGTTCATCGTGAGCAAAGTTCAGGGGTCAGGGTTCATTGACTTCGGGGAGATAAATCTGCAATGTAATGTCTCCTCATCTGTGAGTGGTCGATTGGGAAAGATGTTGGTGTTCGTGAAGATCATACTCAAGTACTCTGTTCTCGATGGAGGTTTGGACGCCGCATTTGGGCCCGAGTATGTGTATTTGATTGTCTGCTTGATATTTCTGCACGATGCGATACCTCACCCTCATCCTCTGAAGTATCAGAGTATCATTTCCCTCCCAAAATGTCTTGGACACCTACCTGCCTTGGTGTTGATTGCGTGAGAGCAAGACATTGAATTCATCAACCGGGGTTTGTGGGACCCGTTAATTGCATACCACCTTAAATCCGCCTTATCAGTCATCATCAAGATAAGCAACGCTCAGGTGATTTACGACCCCATGATTATTCTCGCCTCACTGCGCCCACCGGTTTGCTGATTTCGCGGTAACAGTGTGGGAGTTCTATATTCCTTTTAGCAAAGAAATGCCGTTTCAAGTAGTCACACCACAGGGTGATGCTGCGGTGGAGGTTTCCCCAGGTTTTCCCAGTCCATGGCGTTGTCGATCACAGCGGGAGGGGTGGAAATTCCCCCGCATTTTACCTTTTTGCCAGACGGCATTGCCTGGATGTAGTGTACAGAGGACTCCCGCTCCCAAGAGGTGAGTGCCGGATGGGTCGTGGGCTGATTCCCGGGAGTGGGAAGATGGTTAGATGGCACCACTCACTTGTATTTGCTGTGGTCTGGTCTGTCATGGACGCTGAATGAGTTGGCCGCTGTCGACCGTCGACCACAGCAGTGGGCTAATGCAAGGTACAGCTTGCCATGGCGTGCCCCTCGCCCCCTTGTGACGACCCTGGATCTCTGCAACTGGACGGGAGACGCTGCCGACGGCCGATGAAGGCTCTGGCCGGCCGCTGTCAGATGTTCAAGTCAATGCAACCCTTTGGTTCAGTGCAAGTGGAAAAGAGGAAAGGCCACGCAAGTCACGGGACGCCAGCTGCAACGGGCCGTCTCGATGATTTTCATCTGCATAACTGCATTCAAGACCCGGCAGACCAATTTGATTTAGCGTGCATCTGGCGCCCGTTGAAGCTTAAATCAACGCCTTCATCACGTCGTCTCCATAGTGCGCTGATACACGTAACAGAGAGCTGCTGATGGGATTGCCATGAGATGATGATATGATAAAAATATGACGAGATAGGTATCCAGCAATCTTCATCTCTGTTACGGACACTATCAGGCCTCAACTCACTCCAGGTCAGTCTTTGTGAGTGACAGCAAGGCATCACAACCAGAGATGCCCAACAGTGATGCTGCCAACCAGGTCCTGACAAATCCCTGCCAAACGTGGCACCGATATTGCGTGCCGTGATCCCGCTGATGTCAGGAGGTTTTTCGGCGCTGGTTGCCGACGAACTTCCCCGCGGTGATTCCGGGACCTGTAACTACAGGTAGGTAGACGAGTGCTGTGTGATGTTCGGAGGGCAGCCAGTGGCAGTTAGTTCAGGAGTCATTCAGGCGGGCTGTTGGCCGATGCGTCATGAGGCTGAGGCTGAGGCTGAGGCTGAGGCTGCCCAAAGCTGCATTTTCCAACTGCTCTGCTGGGCCAACCATGATTATACACTAGAGAATATGGATATGAAAATTGAAGTGGAAATGCAAATGCAAATAGATATGGAAATGGAAATGGAAGGCTGGTGCAATGCCCGGTACTCGGTAGGTTTTAATCGGGGGCCAAGGGCTCGTTACTGCGATAGCTGCCTGACGATGATGCAAGCGTGCCTCATTCGCCTGAATGCCAAGGCAGCCGTGGAAATGGTATCAAAAGTACGCGGGGCAGCCCGGAAAGGCGTGCCAGAAACTGCGCGGCGAAGAGGCTTCGTCCCAGGAGAGTGTGGCAGGACCATCCCCAATCACCTTGCTTGCTCTTGTGCTCTCCCCCCCATTGCGCTCAAGCGACGCCGAAAATTCAAAATTCCCAACCCCCATCCCCCATCCCCCATCCTCCTCTCTCTTTCCTCTCCGGCTGCCCTACCGCACTGGTCCCTGCTCGCCGCTCCTCCAACATCTGCCTCCCCTCCGAGCCATGTCAGTTTGATGGTCCCCGTGTCGCCGCGCCGACATCTCCCATCCAGCCGCATTGGCCCAGCAGTCCCAGCCGTCGCGGGTGAGCCACTGAGGACGACAATTGCCTTGCGCCGACCACCAGAACAGGACCGCCGCCGAACCACCACCACCACCACCACCACCACCACCAGCAGCGCGACTCCAAACAACTCCATAACTTAACCTTCCACAACCTAAACCCACACAACACAACCGCCACCTCAACAGCGCCCACCAGCTGCCAGAAGCCCTTTGTGGCCCAGCCCCCCCTCCCAATCTTTGGTTGAGAGTTAGCACTTCCACCGCTTTCTACTCTATTGTTCACATCCCGGTCACGCTCTGCTTGCTCCATCGCGATCGTTGTTGCGTTGCAGCACTTGTCCCCGACCGTGTCACGTCTGCACTTCGCCCTCTTCCTCCCCTTCCGAAACACCTCCGAGCTGGCTTCCGCTCCCACGTCTTCAATCCCCGAGACTCGCACCGCCTGCCGGGTCTAAGCGCACCGCGTGCCACAGGTGGCGACCGAGACATTCAATTTGCATCTCGGACCAACCGCTTGCACCTTCACCCGCCAGCAGCAAGTCAAGTCGTATCCACCCGGCGATATCGCACCCTCATTTTCTTCACGTCACCACTCGACACGCGAAAAACACGCTACCCGACCCCCGAGCAGACACCCGTCTGCTCCCGCCTGAACTATGAACAACATGGCAGGTATGGCAGGCATGGCGGGCATGGCGGGCATGGGCGGCCCGGTCAACGCTCCCATGAACATGATGAACAATGGCGGCCTTGCGCCTCAAGTCGCCCAACGTCACGGCTCCGACCAGCAGCACAGGACCTTGCTTAACACGTACATCTACGAGTACTTCATCCGCTCCGGCATGTGGGAATGCGCTCGTGCTGTCCTCAACGCCGACAACGACATCAACGTCAAGAAGCAAAGTCCGGGCCATAGCAACGGTCTCGGCGACGACCCCATGGACACAGACTCGAAGGACCTTCTCGATAAGCGACCAGACGACCTGCCGGCGCCTAACGTGCCCGTGCACGTCAACGAGAGTTGCTTCTTGTTTGACTGGTTTTCTCTTTTCTGGACCATGTTCGCACACCAAAAGCTCCCCGGACAACCCGGCGGTCAGGTTGTTAATCAATATGTTCAACACACTCAGGTATGATGTGCTACATGGCTTTCTGCCTAGGGCTTGGCTAACGCGACCATAGGCACAATCTCGTATGAAGCAAGAGGAACAGAAAAACATGCTGCGCAACATGCGTCCCGACGCATACAATCAACAACAGCAGTACCATAACAACATGATGCGCATGCAAAATGGCGCCGCCATGAATATGGGAGTGAAGCCGGGCAACAATCTCCAGAGAGCCGCCATGGCTAACAACCAAAAGTATGTTCTGCGCCCCTCCTCCATTCTGACCTCGACCTTTTGGACAGTGGCTAATCCTTGACCCGACAGCCCTCAAACGATGCAGATGCTCCAGCAGAACAAGGCCGCTGGCCAGATGCAACGCGACCCCTCCGACATGGAAGGCAACCGGGTAAGGCCTGGATCGCCCGCTTCGGCCGAGAATGCACCATCCCCATCCAAGAGACCGCGCCTTGACGGCGGCGCCCCCTTCAATCCCCAAGCGGGCGTCATGATGCCGAACGGGGGGAGGCCGCAGGGCATGCCGGGTCAGCAGCAGGTAGGAAACGGCCCCGATTCAGCACGAGCACTACTGCTTCAGAATGGCATCAACCCAACGCAGCTGAATCCTGACCAGCTCCAGGCCTTCATCTCTGCCTCCCCCCACGTACAAGCAAAGTCTCTTGCCACGTACTCGGCTAACCTCCAACAGCACCATGGCAGCCAAATGCCCAACAAGCCCATGGCAAACGCCGTCGGTCCACAAGGCCAGGGCTCCCCGATGGTGCCCCCAGGTCCCGATGCCCCGACTCTCAATCAATACTACAACCCCAACGAGATGGGCCCGGCCGGCATGAGGCCGGTCCAAGGCAACGGGCAAGCCACCGGCGGCAGCAACCATGCGCTTCAGGACTACCAGATGCAGTTGATGTTGCTCGAGCAACAAAACAAGAAGCGGTTGATGATGGCTCGGCAGGAGCAGGATCTCGGCACCAACAACATGCCTCGTCCCGATGGACCCCAAGGCGGACCTCCAGGACCCAATGCCCAAGGCTTTCAGCAGGGCACCTCTCCCCCAGGGGGCCGAAGCGGTGCTTCCCCCAACCCCGAGCAGATGAAGCGCGCCCAGCAGATGAGCAACGCTGCCAACATGGGCGGTTCCCCTCTACCGGATGGCGCGGGGCAGTCCCGAAGCTCCCCGAACGCCATGAACTTCATGGATGGCAACAACATGGTCCCCAACGGAGGCCCGCAGTTCATGAACATGCAGATCGGCGGTGCCGGCATGCGCCCGCCAAACTCGCACCCGAACCCGCAGTTCAACCCCCAGCAGCAGCTGGCTCACCAGCAGATGATGGCGCAACGCCAGGGGCAGGGCATGCAGGGTCCGGGGATGCAGTGGGCTCCGGGCGGTCCTAACGGGCAGCTCCCCGGCCAAGGACCTCCTCCTCAAATTCAAGGAACACCAACTCAGGCGCAGCGAACGATGGGCCCTCCATCGGCGCCCAATGCTGCTGCGAACGCTGCAAACTCTCGCAACGCCACATCGTCACCCCAAGTGAGCACCGCCGCCCCCCCCACCCCACAGGCAGGAAATAAGCCCGCGCCGAAGAAGAAGGAAACCAAGAATTCCAAGGCCAAGGTAGGCCGCTATTTCCTGGATTCCAGACTTGTGCCTCCCTTTGGCTGCAGTGATGCTAACACACCTCAAAAGACCGCACAGAAGAAGACGAATAACAACCTCAACAACACGGCGGCCACACCTGCTGGCGACGAGAATGCGCAGGAGGCGCCAACACCAGCGACGCCCATCACGCCCTCGAACCCAGCCAACTTTGCCAAGAACCAGAACATCAACGCTGGCCCAGTGGTTCCCAACGGCCAACCTGCTGTCCAACAGCCTCCTCCCCAAGCGCCGCCAGTTGCCGCCCCTCAACACCAAGATCCCAATTTGTATATGGATGCAGGCGCAATGGTACGTCCCCTGAAGCTCGCTTTCCCGTTTATCTACTAACACGGCTGCCAGGAATACCCCCTTGGTTTTGCCGACCCCACACAGTCTAACGACGTTTTGACCGATTTCGACTTCGACTCATTCCTTCACGACGGCGCCAACGGCGATGACGGCGTGGGCAATTTCGACTTTGGCGGTACAGGCTTTGGTATGGACGACGGGACAAACACGATTGGCACGGCGGACTAGGATCTCGCTCTGCTCATTCAACACACGCCATAAAGCCCGGAGTCCTGCGACAGTCCCATGTATGAGCTGAGGCGCTTCTCCAAGCCCTCCGAACGCGAGTACTGTCAACCAGCCTCGGTTGTCTTCGGTCAGGATCAGTGAGCCATTTGGGGACTTTTGATGCTTATCGTCGCCTTTTTTCTGGTCTACCCTCTCAGTATCGGCAGAGTTTTGAAGGCTCGGTAGTTCTTCAGGGCTCTTTGTTTATTCGGTTTTTATACATGCAGCAGCGATTACGATAGCGCTTACTCTGTAGCTCTCAGCACATCACGGGGTCTCTCAGAGTCACTAGCAGTCATATTTCTTTTTCGGTAGTTCTCTCATCTTGTTTTTTACATTGAGAAGGGAATGGTTTATTGAGCTGGATGCGTGGGTGCGGGTCGGTGTCCTGGGTTGGCTTCGCATGCATGGGGTGTCGGTCCTCACTCTGCTTTTTTTCCTTTCTTTGGTGTTTACCTTTTCTTTTTTTCTTCCAACTGTCCCATGTTCAAACAAACGCACTATTGCTCTTTCTTTCTGACTTTTGTTGTGTTTGTTTATTGTGGGTTTTTTTTTGGCGGAATAAGCGTTGGGAAATAAGGAGAGACGGAAGAAGGGGGGGTCGGCGGGTGGATCTGGGAGATCCCTTTAATACCACATACACTATTTTTGTGTTTTTGTTTTGTTCGCTTTCTTTTTCCATTTTCTTTTATATCGGCTGTTTCAGAACTCGAGATATCACACGCGCACACACGTTTTCACATACCTTTTATTTTTCTCTTGTTGCAAGTGTTTCTATTTTTGTTGTGTGCTTTGTATCTGTTGTTGATTTTTGTGCTTGTTTGTAAAAGTTGCCTTTTGGTTTTTCCCCATCTCTGACTGGTTGGAGGTGGGGAAAAGGGGGGAAGGGGGGAGGAAAGAGGGCGGTGTGCTGGGAGGGAGGGGGAAATATGATGGTTTAAAGAAGAACGAAAACATTCAAGAAATGAAAGAGAGAGAGAATGTGAGAGAGGAGAAAAAAGATAACGGCTATTATGGAATGAATTTATTACACTTTTTATTTATTCTTATTACAAGGCTTGTGCTCTTGTGGTAGTGGTTTTTCATCACGGGGAAGATGACGTGAACTGCTTTTTGAATCCTTTGGAATAAGTAAGGCCGTTCGTTGAAACACAATGACGAGCATAGTGGAGGTTTAGGTTGGTTGGCTGGGGAGGATGGGGGGTGGGAGAAAGGGAGGTTGATATTGGAAGGTAGAAAAGAGAAGTGGGGGGGGGGATGAAAGGGAGGAGGGGGAAAGTAGTTGTGTATTTATTGTTTTGTTTCTTATAGCGTGTTTTATATTCCTCCTCCTCATCATCGAATCTTGTCGGTTCCTTTCGGTTATCTCTCAAGTGCTATTGACCATCCTTTCTTTTCTGTTTGCAGAAGCATCAGCTACCGTATGTAATCAAACCAGAAACCCCCAAGTATCTCCCGGGTCTTTGTTTTCAAACAGCGGTCCCATCCCATCTTTCACCGGTGAACGTGTTTACTCCCTATACTTCAATTTATCATCTTACCAACACATATATCCCTTCGTCTAAGTTACACAGAGTGGAATACCGCCGTAAAAGTAACTCTAGTTGACTCTCCCTCCAACTTACTTTGGAAAGTGAAAACATTTATCTTCTTTGCTCCAATGTGCTGCTCTGTAAATAAATGATGTGTAATTGTGCTCCTTGATAGGGGCTGGCAGAAAGAACAACGAACTGCCCATATCCCTTGATGAGTAAAGAATACCTCTTATGCCACCCCAGATTCCAACCAGAACGCCAAAAAATCAACCCAAGTGAAGCGCAAAGCGGAAAATATCAAGACATCATTACTTTTATAAATAGCAGAAAAACCACATCAGCACAAGAATATTGTTCAAATCGTCCTCGCCGGGGACGATACCTCTGGCTGCGAGCAATACTCCGAGAAGGGGTCCGCCTGAAGCGGTCTCGCGGCCGGTGTCTGGGCGTATCCTCGTCCAAACGCTGGCTGTACTGCACCATCGTCCAGAGAACACTCATCAACTTCAAGCACTGCCTCGATGCTATCTGCCGGTTGTTGAGGCTGCTGTAGATTCCAAAACTCTGGGCCAGCCTCAACTGCAGGCGTATTTGTCGTCGAAAGGATGGCGACTGCGCTGTCAGGAGGGGCATTCTCTTCCTGAGTAACATGTTCCTTGTCCAGACCCAGCGGACAAGATACCCGATCATCCTTTTTGTTGACCGGTACCGCGTTCCAATCCTTGCTGGGAAAGAACGAGTCATCGCCCCTCGACACTGACGGGGGCTCCATCGCCGTGAGAGGAAGAGGAATGTAAGCTGCCTCTGGAACTTCTTCCTCGATACTTTTCATCTCCATTAGTTCCTCTTTCGGCTGAAGCTGCGGCTGTTTCTCAGCAATAAGAAGTGGTGGGACAATTTCCTCTGGAAACCATCCGCCCATAGCAAAGTGTGTCTCTTGGTAAGCACCTTGCCTTCGCGTTGGCGCGTCAACAGCACCGGCCAAGTAGGTAGAAAGACGCTTCATGTCAATGGGCTTGGGCATCCAGCCGTCGAATCCCACATCCTTGTATTGCTGTTCGTCTTCGCGCCGGAGCATGCCAGAGATGGCAAAGACGGGAACACGACCGCAGGCTTGAACAACGCGGGATGGGGTTGGCTTGATGTTTTCGAGTTCCCGTATCATCTTGACTGAGGCCCAGCCGTCGACAACGGGCATCTATTCATGAGTTGATTAGACGTGAAATTATATGGGGTGTTAAACGATGCAGTGGAACTGAACTCACGTTGAGGTCCATCAGGACAAAATCAGTAGTTGCTTGATTTGCCGCAAACATGTTGTAACACTCTTGGCCGTCGCGACTGATGAGAACCTTATGGCCGAGCTTGGTTAAGCGACGGTTGAGAATCTGAATATTGATAATATTGTCATCGGCAATCAGGACGGTGAAGGACAGTGTCGTTGGTGTCCGCGCTGTGTCCATGGGCGAAATGCTTGGTGTCGGTGCTACAATAGGCGGCGAAGTCCCAATCTTGGTCACCGGACCCGCGCCCGACGATCCAGACGGTGTAATATCATTTCTTTTCGGAGGAAGAGACCCCAAAACAGATGGGCGTCCAGGCATTGGCAGTGCTGGGAGCGGGGATGCGTCCCTACGTGCAGCCAGAGATGGTGCGCGTGATACCACCGTAAAAGGCGCCTCGATGGTGAAGGTTGAGCCATATCCCTTGACTGATTTCACCCTCAGCTGCCCGTTCCGTTGTTTGACGTAGCGAGCCACAAAGGCCAGACCGACACCGACGCGGAGGACATTCTCCCTCGGTGCTAATGACTGACCGATGAGCTCGTCAAAGTCTTCGTCTGGAACCTGCTCAAATTCTTGGAACATGTCATCAAGCGCTCGTTCGCTAAGACCGGGCCCCGAGTCGCTGACGGAAATGTGCATCGCGCAGCTTTCCGTCTTTTTGGACATTTCAGTCCACTCGACCAGCACCCGGCCCCTGGTTGTGTGCTCAATGGCGTTGGCAACCAAGATGGAGACGGCCCGCTGCAAACTGGACGGGTCCCCTCGTACGAATCGAACAACCCCTCTGGAGGGATTGAGTACTACCTCGATTCCCTTCTCCCTTGCCAGTCGCTCGAGAGGCTCCATGGCCTCTTCCAAGCAGACTCCCACGTCAAAGGGGTTGGAGAGCTGTGGGATTGATCCTGTTGCACTTCCTGTCAAATTCAGGAGATCATCGATGACGTAGATCAGAGACTTGGATGCCGTATAAGATGACGTGAGAGCTTGCTTGGTGCTTTGTTCGAGCGGCTTCTCCAGGGCCATCTCAAGGTAGTTGATGACGGCGTTCAGGGGTGTTCTCACTGGCGGGACTTGTCAGCATTGAGATGGCACAAAAGGCTTTGGATGGCTTACCTTGGTGCGATGCATCGTGCAGAAGGAGGCGCTTGAACCTTGTCTCTTTGACAGCGGTTTCCTTTTCACGCCAGACTCTGATAAAGCTGCCGTAAACAAGTTGAGCCATCGCAGCCAGGGTGGCTAATTCATGTGACCATGTCAGCCGGTTGCTCGCCCCCCGAGATGCTAACAGAATACCTACCTTGCTCTGGTGTCCAGTTCTTGCTGGTCCCATCTACCACTTCGGTCCATTTTTGAAAGCTGTTGCGAGGTTCCAGCGTACCAAACTTGCCCGCAAGGGAAGGTTTCCCTGCCCAGTGAACCTCTCGAAGCTGACTCCGGCGATAAAACACCACACAGTCGTCGGTTATCCCCGACAACGGGATGTACAAAACACCAGCAATGGCTTTGAAACCGCTTGGATAGTGGAGGTCCTGGAAATCTTGGGCAAAGTTGCTCGAAAAGAGGATCTTACTCGATCTTCGGAAAAACAAGTACTTGAGCAGCGTCACCGCCTCGGCATATGCTGCCAGTCGCCCAATCGTTCTGGCCTCACCCTCCACCACAAGAAACCCACAGTCGGCCTCGAAGAGCTTGAGCAGCTCGTCCGATGATGCGGTGATGCACTCATTTGGACTCTTTTGGTCTTGCAACGTCTCAATGATGCGTCGCGCTTTTAGCTTGTCGGCATTGAGCAGCTTCTCCAGACAGTTCGATGCTGAGACGCCCACAAAGTACGCCAATTCCCGCACTGTGAACGGCACACGAGTTGCCGTTGGTCCATATGAGTGACAGACAATCAGGCCCCAGAGCTTGCCTTCCGACTCGAGAGACATGGACATGGATGATCGGACTTCCATGTTTGCCAAATACTTGAGATGGACCGGCGACATGGCGCGGAGATAGGCATGTGTCAGATTCAGTGGGGTTTCGATGTCTTTCCGGTCTCTGCCCACCAACCGGGCGGTAGGTTGTGCTCTGTCAAAGAGCACGCGAACCTTGTTGATCATGTAGAGGCGCCGTGCTTGTGGTGGTATGTCTGTGTGTGGGAAGTGCAAACCACGGTACACATCATGACTGACAGCGGGGTCCATGAGCTCGGCGACCACTGTGCCGTTGAAGTCCCGGTCAAACTCGTACACCATAACCCGGCTGAACCTTGAAAGTTCCTTGACCACCCCGACGATAGAGTCCAGCAGCTGTGGTACTGACTTTGCGGCGGAAAACTGTTTCTGGATCTTTGTTGCGACGTTGACAACCTCGACTGATGATGCGTTGGGACCAAGGCCGCCACCCAGCGCGTCTGGACTGGAGATGACAGGTTGACTGCGAGACTGCATGCTTGAAACAGTGGCTAGATCCATATGATCGCTTCCCAGAGTGTCGATGGGATTTGGTGGCACATCGGCCTGCAAGTAGTGGGCCATGGGGTGCAATGAGTTGTCCTGCAACTCAAATTCGCAAATATACAAGTCGACTTCGCCTCCAAGATAGTGAACAGCACACCAGCACGGAAGAATGAGTCCTTCGGGATCGCTGAAGGAAAAGTCGAATACCACCGGTTCTTGCTCTTTCCTGGTAATCTCGTAGGTGGTCCTCACACTTCTGAGCTGGGTATTAAACAGCGGTCGCTGATACGTGGGCACCACCTTGTTGAAGCTATCAAGAGCAAAGATTTCTGCGGGGTGAAAGTGGCAGATTTGAAAGGAGTTCTCGCTCACGATTCGGGGTATGTACACTCCTTCAGCTCGCCGCTTCAGAGCCACGAGCATGCCATGTGACTGAATTGCTCCAGGGATGTGAATCAGCTCATCCTCACATCGGGTGACGACTCGTCGAGCGCCTTGAAAGACGGCGTGTGAGCCGTCGCTCATGATGGTGTACTCGAATTTGTCCGTAACCAAGGGGTTTGATGACTTCAATGTCTCGTCAGGGCCATCTTCCATAACAGCTTCGGGTGTGATTAAAGGTGCTTGAGGATCTGGCTTTGGGGCAGCCTCTTCGGAAGGTGCCACCTGGACCGGCGCATCAGCTACATGCTGGGCATCTTTGTTTCTCGAACCTCTCTCTGCCTGAACAGGAACAACTGAGAGAGTAACCCCAGGAGCTGTGCGTCTTGGGTCAGCATGAATGAAGATTCACGTGTAGGGGGTACACGTACCGTCACTATTTCGCAAGTAGGGAGAGTTCTCAAGAATAGATAGGCGGATGGGAAAGACTCTCTCAACCGGCTCTGACGAGGACATATGCGTTGATGGAAAGAGTTCTCAAGGGGGATTTCAAGGAAGCGTTGTCTCTGGCGCGAGAGACGATAAGAGGGGGTAGGATCGTGATGATTGTGTAAATTGACGAGGTCGTTCTCACGAGGTAGAGAAGGATGTCGAAGAGCAAAGAGGTCATTGACTTGTGTTCTCGGGTGAGGTCGAGCGCCGCGGAAACACAAGAGAAATATGGAATAAAAGGCAGGCAGGGTAGGGGGTGTTCAGGGGGGGCGTGTGGTGAAAAGAAGGCGTCAGCGACAGTGCCACAAGCAGCGGCAGCCATGATTCTCCAGGAAACGCCGGAAACGTGGTGGTTGAGGTGGTGGGTGGTGGCCTGGTGGGTGATGGGTGTGGGCAAGCACCAACTCGTCGCAGCAAAAAGCAACAGTAACAACCCTGGATGTGCAATAACTAGGTGAGGTAGATTGCGCGCTGGCGATAATGGGATGGCGTCGAGTGACCGGGGATCGAATGTCGACGACGGCCGGAAAGCACGGCCTGAACGCCACAGTGCGAGGTCGGGACAGCCATAATGTGACAAATGCTGGCCCAAAAGAGTTGCTGTCGCAGATGTTGTCCAATGGCCACAGCAGCTGTGTCGCTCCGGTGGGTGAGGTGGCGGATCTCCAGGGCAGGCGGGAGAATGGGATGAACCCTGGGCTCTAGACCGCTGAGTTTGTTCTCCTGTTCACAACAGGTGCGACCGAGGACGAGCTGGTGGCAGGCCTATCACAGGCTGTTGTCGAGACATCTCTGCTGAATCAGCGCTGGAACGACCCGACGGTGAGTTTGTGGCATTTCTGGGTGGGGGTGATGGCTGAAGACTCGAAGGGGAATTTCTTTTTCTCGTGACAGATCAGACCATCGCCATGCACTCCGCAGAATCGGGCACCTCCACCCAACGACCCAACGACAGGTCGTTTGGAAGGTTTTGTAGAGAGTAAAATGAGGTCGGGATTTATGGTACAGAAATATCCAGGAGGAGAAATATTGTCCGGGCCCGCCCGGGCAGGGGCAGTGTTGAGTGGGAGCTGGGCTGTCATGTCAGGACCGGGAAGGAGCCCGTTGCCGTATTCATCTTAGCATCTTGCGCCGATTCACTGGGCAGGCAGGAACCCTCACCCTCACCTCGACCTACCAAACCACCAACCTGGCAAGAGGGAACGTTGCCGACTCGCTGATGGATGATTTGCCATCTACACTATCTCGCAGGCTGTATCACCTGATAGCCCCATCAAGCGGGTGACTCGACCTTAGGTACCTTAGGTATTCGTTTGAATAATGGCATTGGTTCTGCACACATCCGGATCTTGAACAACACTGACCCCGCAACATGGCTGACTCGATCTGCCCAGCTGGTGATTCCGACAGCCTCTTCCAATCTCCATTGATCATTTTGCGACACGCTTCGCGAAACGGTTACGCTGGCCAGCAGATGGCGCGGAGACAAGATCCAGATTGTACTACACATCCTTGAGCCACCTCATCCTCTCCATCTCACCCCTGGGGTCGGGCACTATCTGTGACCTCTGTGGCAGAGAAACCATCGAACCTTCTCTGGCAATTTGACTTGGCAGCTGACACGGGCAATATCATCACAGGTCCAAGATGGCTATCGAACCTGGCTTCGGAAAATTGAAATGATTAAGCCCTCAACTGACAGAATTCTAACAAGTCCCGGTCAACAGTCAATGGACGTTTGGCGCTTAGTCAGAGCGTCACATCCGCCGATATATAGCATTCAGAATGTCACGTCTTGCTGTATGTTCGGCACTAGCCCGCATCTCGACTCTGCCTATCAACTGCCGCGTGGCCAATGAACGACTCTACCGCAGTTCTTCAATGCAGTAAGCTGATTCCTACCAATATGGTTTGTCGTAAACATCAAGATGCATCAACAAGTCGCAATCGTGGCGCACGGCCCAAGACGACATATATCCCCCAGCTTGCTCTCACCCATCGTCTACGGACACCCGCCTCATCGTTTCCTCATTATGATTGAAAAGCCGGAATAGGCTTCGGGATGACTTCAATCTTGGCCGCGCTTGGTTATGCTCTGGCAGTTCAATCTGCAGCTGCCACAAGTTCTCACCACCATGCGGTCGACGGTGCCACTTTCGACTACGTTGTTGTGGGTGGAGGGACATCTGGGCTAGTGGTTGCTAATCGATTGACTGAGAACCGGCGCAGTATGTCTGACAGCCCTGCCAGAATTTGGTCCACGGCTAACGCTGACAACTTCCTAGATACTGTTCTGGTAATTGAGCGAGGCTATTTTGACGACAAGCCCGAGGCTATAATCCCGTGGTATTCCAATGCCGTCGACACTAGCGTTCTAGTCAGCCCCCGGTCTGCACCAAACCCAAAGCTGAACAATTCCACACACAGTGTGACTGTTGCCGCTGTTGTTGGTGGTGCAACGGTTGTCAACGGCATGGGCTGTGATCGCGGAAGCAAGGCGGATTACGATGCTTGGGAGGAACTGGGCAACCACGGTTGGGGGTGGAATGGAATGTTGCCATATTTCAAGAAAAGCACAAACTTCACTCCCCCAAGCCCCGATGTGGTGGACCGCTGGAATATTACCTGGAACCCATCCGTGTATGGGAAAGGTCCCGTCCAGCTTCATATCTCCAACTTCCAGTACCCTGACATCGATACAATCTGGGGAGGCTTCAGACAACAACCCGGAGTCAGGTTTCCGCCAGGTTCATCTTCAGGATTTGGGCCAGGCGCGTATTGGTCAGCAAATACCATAGATGCCCGCGACATGACCCGGTCAACTGCGCGCAGTGCCTACTACGACCCTGTCAACAAAACCCGCTCGAACCTCCGTCTTGTCATTGGCCAGACAGCCACAAAGCTGATATTTGATCGGGGAAAGACTCTGAGGGCGAAGGGGGTGCGGATCATTTCTGGGTTAGACGGCAAGGCTCGCAATGTCTATGCCCGGAGGGAGGTTATTCTGGCAGCAGGAGCTGTCATGACTCCCCACTTGTTACAAGTCAGCGGCATCGGTCCCGCATCGGTGCTCAAGGCAGCCGGCATCAAGGTTGTCAAGGACTTGCCCTCTGTGGGAGCCAACTTTCAAGACCATGCGACAGTTGTGCTGTGGTTCAACCTCTCGACGCCATCGTTTCCCAACCCCGATAGCATGTCGAACAATGCTGCGTACAATGCGACCGTCTGGGAAGAGTACTTTAACAACAGAACCGGGCCAGTGGCAGCGGCCAACAGCAACAGCATCATCTACTACTCACTTTCACAGGTCCTGTCGCCCTCGGCTGCTGTGTCCATAGCCTCTCGGCTTTTAGCCCAGGACGCAAGACAGTATTTGCCCGCCATCTACAGTACCAACTCCGCTCTTCTACGGGGGTTTAAAGCTCAACGTGCAATTCTGGCACAACGGTTCAAGACCAATACATCGTCTTATACAGCCCAACCACTTCGTGGCAACGGCCAGAGCCCATCTCCCCTGCTGAAGCCTCTTTCTAGGGGTAGTGTGACGCTCAATTTGACTCACCCAGAAAGCCTGCCAGTGGTTCAATACAACACCTTCATGAACCCGATTGACGAAGAGCTCGCCGTCGCGGTTGTCCGGCGCTCCCGCAGGTACTGGGCTAGCCCTGCTCTTCAAAAGCTGGGCCCCACGGAAAGGCAACCGGGCGCAGAGTACCAGACCGACTCCCAGATCTTGGACTACCTCAAGGCCAACCCATTCGCTTTGTTTGCCAGCTTGGCGCATCCGTCCGGCACATGCGCGATGATGCCCGAGAAGCTGGGAGGTTGCGTCGCGTCTGATCTGAGGGTGTATGGCGTCGAAGGACTAAGTGTGGTAGATGCCAGTGTCATCCCTCTGATCAGCGGCACCTCTCTGCAAGCGACAGTCTATGCGATTGCCGAGAAGGCAGCAGATATCATCAAGGCGAGAGGTTGACGGAAAACAATAGGGGCAAAAAGGGGGCTCCACCCAGTGGAGCACAAAGCAACAAAAACATACAACAGCAGGGATTCCCCAGTGGTCACCCACCTGAGTACTAATCTGCCGATCAACTGTTTGACTAGGGGAGAGCGGACGGGATCCCGTATTTTCAGTTGTCTATGGTCGTATGTGATAGCTTCATCCACAATATGAGCTTATAGGGGAGCCTTGCAGCAATGGAAACGACAGCCTGGCAGCACGAACCTCCCCACGACTTCTTCAACTGTTACATAAAGCCCTGAAATAAGCGCCCGATCCCAAGGTTGCCAAGCGCCGGTAACGTGCATCGCTCAGAGTGTGATGGTGTGGTTCGTTTCGGAATAGCCCACCCCAGTCCGGTGTCACACACCCCAAGTTTGCGGCGCGGAAGGTGAGACATACATGATCACTCTGCTTGCTCGGGCCTGTTCACTCACATTGTTCGTTGCCTTTTCTTCTTCTTTTTTCTTTTGGGAACCCCCACCAGCGGGCCGCTTTCTGTCACGAGTGTTGAAGAACACAAGGGGTATCCTGCGGGACTTTAAGCTCGGTTCGGTCTTTTGGTTGGAGAGTGAGACAAGGGATGGGGGTTCTGAGCTTGAGATTGTTGGCCGGTTTCAACTTTGAGCATGATGGATTCCTTAGGGCAAGATTTGAAAAAGAGGAAGGATAGCAGAGGGGAAGACGGCATAAACCCCGTGGATGATGACAGTGTGTGAGATGTTTGTGTATCTATTCTCATCCCCATCTCACAGGCAACATTTCAAGGCTTCATCAGAGAGAGGCTTGGCATCTGAACCTGGTGACCTTTCTTTTCCTTAGTCGTATTCTTTTGCTTACCTGTGGTTGTCAAAAAGCCCGATAAAAGGGTGTGAACAACAGGGTATCTCACCTATCATGACCATGCTGGGCTGTCATCACCTCAGGTGCAAGATCTCAAAGGCATCCGTGGCTTGATAGAACAGAAGCTCAGATCAGTGTAATGATGGAATCTCGGAAAGAATTTCCCAATTCTAAATGAGCGTTAGTTTTGGGACCCTGCAGTTTTTCTTATCTCACCCTGTGGGTCCACTTCCACCACCTATATCCCTAACCCCCACCAACTTTTCTTTGAATCGCTGAATTTCATTACATTACAATACACCCCCTTTCACGTCAAAACTGCCTTTAAAACCACCACCTTTACCGGCTACCCTACAACACCACTACCCTTACTAAACCACCTATTTTATAACCACCTACTTTGTAACTATTTAGAATTCTTCCTTATCTACTATATATATAACTATTAGGAAATTTATTACGATACTACTGTTAGATAACTTTATAAAGCCTTATTTATTTACCGTTAATTTTAATCGTTAATAATCGATAGGAAATTATAGATTAGAAAGATTAAAATATTAAGCGGTAAGCTCCCGAGTCGTATATACCTAAGTCGTAAATACTTAAACCGTAAGTATTAACGTTTAATAACGTTAATTAGTTATTTATTAAACCTCTTACCGATTATAAATTATTTACCTACCTATATAATACCCTCGATAAATTAAAAGAGGATCTTTTCGGCTAAACTTCTTTTACTTTATTTTTCTTCCGGTATTTAAAAACTAAAAATAACCGTCTTAATTTTAAGTTTATTAAAATAGAATATATATATATAAAGGATAAGGTTCGAGTAAGTAAAAGCGTTACTGGAAAGACTACCTATATTTAAAAGATAAACTATAAGTAAGGAGTAGTAATTACGGTTAAAGTTAATAACGGTTTAAAATAGAACTTTATTATTAAAAGTAATTACCGTTATACTTATCCTTTTACCGAAAACCCTACTTAATTAAAAAATAGGTTTACCGATATTTATAAAGCCTTTACTATTACCTTTATTAAAAAGCTTTATAATATAATTAAAGTATTAATTTAAACCCTCTTAAAGGCTTTTTTTTATAATTACTTTACTTATTCTTAAATATTAAACCTTAAAAATCGCTTAAAGTAAAATAATTAAAATAATTACCTTTTTTTATAAATAATAATTAAAGACCTTAATAAATATTATAATAAACTTATTAACGGTAAACTTAATATATTATATAAAATACTTTAAAAAAATAAAGAGAAAATTAAACCTCGAAGTATCTTTTAAGCTTATTTATTTAAAATAAAGTAATAAAAGTAAAACTATTAAGTATAAATATATAATAATACTTATAAAACTAATAATAAAGGTTTTATATTTTTTTAAATTATTATTATAAATAACGTTTATAAAGTTATTTTATTAAACTTTAACCTTATAAATAATAAATATAAGGAGGGATTTAATTAATTAATATAGTTTTATAATACTATCTGGTACAAAATCGGCACGTTACTACCTATTATTATTATTATTAATTATAATATAGAGATAAAAAACGTTATTATTAAAGTATATTTTAAAGCCTAACCGCTATTTTATATATTTTACGTTAATAAGAATATATACCTTTACGTTACCTAAAAATAAAATAAAAAATCGGCCGAAATAATAACGGTATTTACTATTTATTAA
This sequence comes from Cercophora samala, assembly GCA_030512305.1. Classification (NCBI taxonomy): domain Eukaryota; kingdom Fungi; phylum Ascomycota; class Sordariomycetes; order Sordariales; family Lasiosphaeriaceae; genus Cercophora; species Cercophora samala. Next base: position 1,948 of record JAULSY010000200.1, on the reverse strand, counting down.
ACTACCCGGTAAACTTAAAAGTAACCCCTTATTAATAAGGAAAATAATAAGCGTATCGTTTAAACTTTAAGTAATTTCGTAAGCCTAAATAGCTTTATATAATTACTATTTAATACCGAAAAAGTTAAATACTCCTATTATAGGTTTTATAAACTATAGCTTTACGTAATTTATATACTTATAATAAAAGCCTTTAATTAAATTTAAAAGTATTTAAAAGCCTTTTTCGGAGAAACTTAAACCGATTTTATTAACTATATTAAAACTACTTAATTTCCGATTATTAAGTAATAAATTACTACTTATATTTAAAGGTACTTTAATTTTAATTATCGTATTACTTTACCCGTTAAATCTACTAACTATATATTTAAAAATTACTTAATTATTAAGAAAAGTATTATACAAGATATTTATAATTATACGTTTAATATAGTAAACAATATAAAAAAGAATATAAGGAAAGTTTATTACTTTAAAAAGGATTATTTATAGAGGGATTTTATAAATAATAAATTATTAAACGTTATACCTATTAAAGTCTCTTCCTATATATTTAAATTAATTATTAATTAAACCCGTAAGCTTTAAAAATATACCTAGTTTACTTACAATCTTAACTCCGACGAAATTTTTATTTATATAGGCGATTTTATTAAATAATTAAAAATCCTATATTTTTATAAAATTAAAGAAATATAGAATATTTAATAGGTTTTTAAATTTAGAAATTTTTATTTATATTAATAGTTAAAGAAATCTTTAATTAATAAGGACCGTTATTTATAATATTAAGAGTTTAACCGTATAATAGTTTTTAAAGGTAAACTTAAGGGCTTTAATACTTTTACTTTAAATATTAACGTATTTCGGTTAATAGTACCGTTAAACTTTAAAGTTAAAATAATACCTATATTTATACTAATAATTATATCGTAGTTTAATTATTTACTTCTTAGTACGATAGGTTTATAATAAAGTATACGGCGGAAACCGTTTTAATAAGAGGCTGTAGATTTAGAAGGTAATAATATAGTAAATACTATAAATATAGCTATATTTTAATTAACTATAATAAACGGTTTAGGTATTATTAAATAAACCGTTATTAAAGTAAATTAAAAATCTAGAGGCTTTAAGGGTATTAAAAGTAATGTTAAGTAATAAGTATTTAAGGTTATATAGCGGTAATTAATAGCTTTAAGTAGTATACCGGTTAATATATTTACGTTTAATTTAATTACGTTTAGTTTAACGATAATTATTAAAATACATACTAGTCAGGTAACGAAGTTTAATATTAAGGTTTAGTAAGCGATAGAGGGTAATATATAATAGTTAATTTAGTAATTTAGTAATGTGAAAATTAATATTGTATTTAATGTAATTAACGATAACTTTATTCTTAACGACGGTAAGGTGGTTTGACGGTAGTGAGGTATATTGCTATACTGTAGTGACGGTGTTAGTTGGACGTAAAAGTAAAAAGTTACTATATAAATTATAAGGTTTCAGTCCATATTACATTTCGATAGACCCACAGGGTGAGATAAGAAAAACTGCAGGGTCCCAAAACTAACGCTCTTCCAAATACCTCCCGGTCTGCTACTGCCACCCAGGCCCGAAGGACCCGAGTGCCGAAAATAAAATAACAGGAATCTCCGCTTCGCTCCGTAGCAGAGGCATGCATGAATCTCTTGTAATATAAATTTCAAATTTAATATAAATATCAAATATTGAAATATATATTAAATTTTAAAATATATATATTAAATAATATAAATAATATAAATAATATAAATAATATAAATAATATTAATAATATAACTAATATAAATAATATAAATAATAATAATAATATAAATAATATAAATAATATAAATAATATAAATAATATAAATAATATAAATAATATAAATAATATAAATAATATAAATAATATAAATAA